>CANYCX011180490.1:0-11659 GCA_948193385.1 Breynia disticha f. nivosa
ACCATACCATACCATACCATACCATACCATACCATACCATACCATACCATACCATACCATACCATACCATACCATACCATACCATACCATACCATACCATACCATACCATACCATACCATACCATACCATACCATATCATATCACATCATCATATGTAATAATAATGTTTACATACCTATTTGTATTTTGTTTTAACTTTTGTTTTTAATTGAGTTAGATTACTCACCTGGACATCTGTTATATTTGGAACTCCTCTGGTTCCAATCCTATCCTACTCATCTAGCCTGTTGTGCTATATATTCATATATGAAATTATCTATAAATTCAATATAATAATACATACCAATAGACATTTTTTCTAATTCAAGCTAGTGACTCCTATCTCATTAATTATCAATAAATTCCTAATTCATAGACTTAATTCACAATAACTCTTTATATAAACTTCGTGAATTATTACCTTTATTTCTAAGATTTTCCCATCTCAGCTATACTAGTTGAATCCTAGCTCAAATCTACGATCAATTTGGTACTTTACATTCAATTCCTAGATCAAATCCACATATTCTCTCCTTTTCAATCTCTCCCTAATTTGCTCTCTGTTTCTACCTCTTTCTTTGCTCAGTTTTGCTTCTATTTTTTGTTCAAAATGGCTTAAGTAGATGTCTAATGCCAAGCACGACTGTGCTAACACTAGCACAACCTGTGCCTATCCTATTCTTCCATGTTTCACATTAATTTCAAATTTTTCTACATGTTCAGCGGCTTAACATGGCCTGTGCTGATACCAACACGACCATGTCAGTATAAAATCCCATTTTTCCTCTCATTTTGAGCATGATTGTGCTCATATACTTTCCTAGGAGCACGTTGCCCATCTTTCCAACATTCCCCTGCTGCCATTCCTCTATTTTCTCACTAATTTCCATTCCTCTATGAAAATCATGCAAGCTATATATATACATATATACTAATCATATTTGGAATGAAGAAAGAGAGTATAAAGGAGTTGTAGTTGACTCACCTGCTGATAGTCTCTAAGGAATAGCTCCTAGCTATCTATCTAATCCTAAAAATAAAATGCACATTTAATGAGTTAAGAGCTTATTGAGTAACCATTAAAATCAACATATTGTAAATCATATATAATCATAATTTATCACATTTTATTCATTTAATTTAAAACATATAATTAAATGTCTTCACATCTTCTTATTTATTTATTCTGCTAATCTCAAATTCATTAATCAAAATATCTCCATTATAATAACCACCATCAATACTCAATCATATATCATCATATGTAACATTCAATATCAATATATATTTAATCTTATACATGTGTATTGCAATCTTGTAGCTTGTATACATGTCTCAATATGAAGCTTATAACTTCATTTAGTCATCATATATCATATATTTATATCATCTAAACAATTCTATAATTAACTATATTTATGAGTGAGTTGGATTACAAACCTGTCAATTGAGATACTCAAATTTCCTCGAGCTTTGATCCTAACTTTGTTGCGTAGATACTTGTCCTATATATTCATATAAAATTTTTTATAACAATTGATATAATGTAACATAATCAAAATACTTGTATGCATGAATAAATGCTAAATCTTTCAACTACCCAATTTGTTAATATGTAGGTATATTCAACTCTGAATTAAAATCTCGTTTAATTACCAATAACTTCCTAATATATTCTCAAATTTAATTGCCTCCTTTGATGTTTATTCCATTTCTTTTTTGGTTCCCTATCCTTGATTTAGCATTTAGATTGTATAATTTCTATCTATAATGCTTTTAAGAGTGAAATCTATCTTTCTTTTGTATTGCCCTCTCTCTTTGATCTCTCGTTTTTGTCTCCAACTTTAGTCTTTGTTTCCTTTTAAAAGAAATGGCCACCTCATGCTTCTATTTTAAAAGTTCTTAAAAATTCAAAAGCTCGACATGACCGTATTAATTTTGACATGAGTGCGATCATGTTAGTTCATCATGTGAATGCATTTCTGAAGAATGATGAGCATATGCAGTAGAACGCCACTATGTTGACAGTTTAAAATCATCAAGTTCATTTTTAACATTGTTTCATATACATATTCCTTTAAATTATAAATCCAACATATTTCAAAACTTAGTGCATTCAATTTATTCTTGATTACCTGCTTATTTCACTAATTATAGACTATCAAGATAGGGATGTTATAAGAGCATTGTGGGTTTCATCTATATGTCTCGTCTGAAATCATTAACATCTAGAACACATATTCTTGAGCATGTCATGAATAGTTCATCTACCATTTGTAATGGTGTTTCAATATTCTAATTAATCTGCTCAATTATCCCATTACATTTTGGATCCTTTTTTTGTGCTTCTCAAATTTTTTGTAGTAACACTAGTCGTATTTTTAATATAGCTAATAACACTCCAGAAGATTTTAATTCCAACCTTGCATTCATGCTTAGTAAAGCAATTAAATCTACCATTGGAGTCACATGCAGATTTGCTGTAATAGTATTTGACTTCCTGCTAAGAGCACATGTTACTACATTGGCTTTCCTAGGATGATATTCAATCGTGCAATCATAATCTTTTAACAATTCTATCCATATACATTGTATCATATTTAATTGCTTCTATGTCATCAAGTACTTAAGACTTTTATGATTGCAAATATCTTCAACATCTCCTCATATAGACAATGTCTCCAAATTTTCAATGCAAAAATAACTACTTCTAGGGCTAAATAGTGCACTGGGCAATCTATTTCATCTTGAGACTTATGTTACTACCTTTCCCTTCAGGATTAACATACCCTAGTCCCTGATACGAAGCATCACTATAAATGATGAATCCACCTATATCAATTGGAATCGTTGAAAGCAGAGTCGTTGTTAATCAACATTTTAGTACTTTTAAACTCTGATGGCACTACTCATTCCACCATAAAGAAACATTCTTCCTTAGTAATTTACTTAGTGGAGTAGCAATGAGAGAAAATCCTTCAAGAAATCGTCCATAATACTCTATCATTCCAATGAAACTATGTACTTTTGTTATTGTCTTTAGTGGTTCCCCATTTGTTACTTCTTTAATCTTCTTAGGATTTACATAAATACCTTCACTAGATACTACATGTATGAGAGACACAACATGACTTAGCAAAAGTTCACATTTACTGAGTTTGCATACAACTAATTCTCTATCAATATCTCCACAATTATTATCACATTTTCACAGTTCTCTTAAGTGTTTTGAGAAAATACCAATATGTTATCAATAGATACTACAACAAACTAATCAAAAAAATGATTGAAACACTTTGTTCATCAATGCCAACATTAATCAAACAAAACAATATAACCAAAATCTCATAACACTCATATCTAGTTATGAAAGTTGTCTTTGATATATCTTCATTTGCTATCTTCAACTGATAATACCCCAATCTTAAGTCAATCTTAAAAAACACTTGTGCACCATGCAAATTTTCAAGTTTATCATCAACTCTTGGGATACTTATTTTTCACTATCACATGATTCAATTTTCTATAACCAATGCATAATAGTAGGTTTCTATCCTTCTTCTTTACAAATAAAATTGATGCTCCCAATAGTGATCTAATATGATCTTTTCAAGTAACTATTGTATTTGCTTCTTCAGTTCTTGTAATTTAAGCGATGTCATTTTGTATGGAGGTTTGGATATCAATGCTGGAATTAACTTAATAGTAAACTTTGTCTATCTATTTAGATGCTCCTCAAATACTAGTATTCTCCTGATACCTTCATATGTTGTTAATGTATCAATCAAATGTGACAAATAGGCTTTGTAACCACTTCTTATCATTTTGAATGCCTTCCTTACTAACACTAAACAACTTGCAATTAGCTTTCTATCACCTTAGAAAATAACTATAGTCTCCTTCTATTATTAATTTTTTAGCAAAACACTCGACTTTGCCTTGGTGTCTTCCCAACCAGTATGATATCATATTGATCTAACTCTAATTGAATTAAATCTATTGATAGTTTTGTTGTTTCAATGTTAATCATGCATCCCTAATAATTTATGTGCACCATAATGATCTCCTCTAATGGCATATGAACTCCCATATTGGGTTAAGGGTTCGAGGTTCACATGAAAATGTAATGTCATTTGTGATGCAATGAATGAATGTGTGGAACTTGGATCTATTAATGTATATACTATAGCATTAAATAACTTGATCTTACCAATAATGACTTCAGAAGCATTCGAGGCTTTTTGTCTAGACATAGCAAAAATATCAGATTGTCCCTATTGTTATGTTCATAGAGTTGCACCTCTGCCTTTACCAATTGATGCACTAGGGAATGATCCTATACCATTACCTCAGGTAGTATTAAATGATGGGCCCACTAGTCTAATATTTTTAATAGTATATTATGAAGTATTACAACCTATATTCACTACTCCTGCAACTTCTAAAAATTTAGGACATTCACGATAAAATTATCCAGACTTTCCATAGTAATAATATCTGCTACTTAACGTTCGACACTCTCTTTTATGATACATCTTCTAGTATGGACATAAGGTGTGACGTTTAAATTCTTAAACTACTTTGTTGTCTAATAATTTCTCTTCGATATTATTTAAGCATTTTCTACCATATATTTTTTTTTCTTTTTTTAAAACAGATAACTAAAAACTAAATGTCATGTACAAACACATTTACTCAAAAAACGTCTTCAAATACCATTTGAAAAGAATGATGAGAACATAACCACTACCATATGTAATATAATCAAAATAAATATATCTTGGGGAAAAGCCCTACACGGCGGGTTTCAAAATAATGTAAGATAAGAGTTTACAAAATACAATCTGTCAAAAACCAAAAGTGTGGATGAAATCCCGACTTCGCAGCTAATGTCCCCAAGAGTGTCCAAAAGAAATAGCGTAGAGAGTGTGTATGGTCTACGTGGCAGCCTCCTCGTCTGTAATACACAACACATAATAGAAAACATGAGTATAAAACTCAATAAGGGTATGTCCCTTATATCACTTACCTATCCATATAAAGTCTAATACACTCGTTCATTACTCTCACTATTACTCTCTCTCTTTCTCGCTACAATCTTGCATTATATACTCGTGATTTTGCACTCTCCCTTAGATTCTAAGTTGTGTTATCAAATGGTTAGTTCGAGTTCTTTTGTGTTAATTAAGGTCTTACTTGATAAGTTTTAGGTCCCTAACTTAGTCTAGTTCATACTCTAGCTCTGGATTGATGTTCGACATGAGTTTCTAGGTTAAACAGACTTCTGGAGAAAATTAACGTTGGTTTTCCCAAGGCTAACGTATGTTATCCTTTCTGGCAGATTCCAGCCAAGAATAACGTATATTAGACTAGACATTAATGTACGTAACGTGTGTTAACTTCTTCATTAACGTACGTTAATGATCTCCAGAGCATAAATTCTGCACCATCCGAATCCTACCAACACTTAATCGAATTTCCACCTCATGCAGCATCAAAACAAGCTTCCTTCCTACCCTGCAACTTGCATACTTAAACTCACAAACACATACAAGAAGAGAAACACATCAACATCATATAATTAACACAAGCATATTACAATTTTATTCTTACTTCACAGTTTCATCCAACATTTTACATCATACAAAATCAATCTATATAGTCACCTACATTCACAACTTACTAAGGTACATAATTTCATAATAAATACAAATAGAGAACACCTTAACATCATACAGTCAACACAAACATATAACAGACCTATAAATCATCTGGATCACAACATGAAAACTTGTATGTATACTTATCACCAAATTCATGCATCATGTTATGCCAATTACAAATCATTCCATGCATCCTATGTGTGTATTCATCATCATTAAGTATGCAACATGTTATGCCAAATGCAAATCACTTCATGCATCTCATGTGTTCACTCATCATCACTAAGTATACATCATGTTATGCCAAATGCAAATCACTTCATACATCTCATACGTTCACTCATCACCATTATGTATGTATCATGCTATGCTAAATGCGAATCACTTTTCATGTCTCATATGTAGTTTTCTCTTCGACATTTTGCTCAGTAGTTTTCTCTTCGAGTTTTTTCTATGTATTTTTCACTTTGAGTTTTTGCTCGGTAGTTTTCTATTTGAGTTTTCCCTCAAAAATCAACATGCATGCACCATGAAATCATTCATGCACATATGGTCACATGCTTATTATCTCATTCGATGCTAACTCCATCAACTGCAATCATATCATAATGTCATGGTTCATCATCATATACAATAATAATTTTTCTTAATCAAGCATAAACATATTTGCACTTGTGCATTCAAGATTTCTCAATACTCAAGTTTATGTTTAGTTCACCATTCAACCTAATTACCAAACATACCATGCATTCATCCTCACACAATCTTTCACATAATACTAAAATAAGAAACACATACATGACAAGAAACTACCATCAACACAATCCATTAAGCACATTAACACCTCATAGCACCATTCACAATATACCATCATTTTAGTACCCATAACCACCTTAATCCATCATGTAAGTCCCATAAGCACATTTATTAAATACATCCACACCCAATAACAATCAAGCAAACACAATTAACGCCATAATATCCTATATTAACACGCCATAACACACTATATAACACCCGTTCATGCTTTCCCACAAACACACAACTTCCAATTCATGAGTTCATTTTTAATTCACAAACTCAAACCATTATAGTTAACCATGTAAGAGGCTAAAGACGGATAAGTAAGTGACGGGCATACACTTACCTCCAAACCTAGGCGAGTCCGTCCAACGGTCGCTCCTGCTCCTGCTCCTGCTCCTGCTCCTCCACGGCTTCGGCTCCTACATTTTCCACAATTGTTCAAAATGTTAATGTTTTAGACAAACTTTTACCCAAACAAAGAAAACCCTAAGTCTTCCCCCTCCCTTTCAAAAGCCCTCTCACTCCTAACCCTAAACCCAAATCCTCTTGTGATTCCACTCTATGATTTGTTCTTCTCTACTAGTAATCCATTCTAAACCTACTAATTATCCCCCATACTCTCATTTTTTCTCTGAGATTAGCAAATTACCTTAATTGGCGCTTTTCCTCTTACCTTGGCAAGAATGAGATTCGGTGGGAGGGGTGGATCGATGTAACATCCTCAAATATGTTAGGATTGATATATAAGGAAAATATGTTAAAATGGAATTGAATCGGATCGAAACAGGTTAAGTAAATTGAATAATGTAACAAACAGTTCAGATTAACGAACGTTAATCCATTGATAACGTAAGTTATTCACCTTGAACATTGAGAAAACAGATTTCCAGATTAACCCACGCTAATTTAAAATTAACGTACGTTAAAGGACTGCAGGACAACTTTTAAAAAGGGACGAAAACACTTCATTTTGGCTCAAAATCACCTCTAAACACTCCCAAAAGTTCTCTCAACCTCCATATACTTACCTATGGTCGTCTAAACACGAAATCATCCAACCAACACTAGAATTACTGCTAATTTTCCATAGAATCATGCTCTAAAGGTGAGATTTTCCATTCTAGGTTTTTAAAGATGATTTACTCAGTTTGAGCTGAAATTGATATGAAAAAGGGATGTGTTTGATATGGTTTTGATGGGTTTTAGCTGTAGATCATTAATCTATCAATCAAAAACCACAAAACACAAGATTTGAGCATGATCTAAGAAATTTAAATTTTGGGAAATTTGAGAAATCCTTGCTGTTTTGGAAAGATAAATGGTTGTAACAAGTTTGGTTGATGATTAGTAAGTGATTAGATGATAAAAAATAGTAATTAGTTGCCTTAGGAAGAATTGGATATGGAGGAAGTTTACTTAAATGTTGATTTTTGGTTGACAATTAGATTTTGATGATTCTAAAGATAGAATCAATAATAAATTGGTTAAGTAACACCATATTTGTATTGAATTTCATACAGGAGGATCTGTACAACGAGTGAAGCGATTTGAGGAGTAGTGTTTTTGTCGAGTTTTGCACGTATTTCGAGGTAAGTGTTCTTATTCTTACTAAACTGGTTCGTAATATATTTAGAATTATCTTGATTAAGCAAAGTAAAGATAGTTGGCCTATAATGCTATGTTGAGTTGTTAGGTTCTTAGTTGAACCATAATGAATGTGCTAGATTGATCGAAATGGTTCGTTATACCTGTGTGGTATGTTTGATTTGAGATGATATATTCTACCTTTGTTCTGTTTGATTGTTGTACGAGTTTGATATGTTATCTTTGTTTACCTATGTGGTATTGTCTGATTTGCTCTGTGTGAGCTGAGATGAATGTTATGCTGTGTGCTCTGCTGTGTGTTGTGCTGTGTGATCTGCTGTGTGTTATGTTGTATGCTGAGCTGTGTGCGGAATAAATGTCATTCAAATGCTGTGTGCGAATATGAATGATATTTATATTGGTTATATTCATACATTTGCATATCTGTGTGACACGAGCCTGTGTGGCAACAAATATGATTCCTGTGTGGATAAAGGATTACTGTGCTATCCTGGAAAGTTGTGTGCTATGGTCCGTATTTACGAGCTTTGCTCAGAGCTGTGTGCTCAGGCTATATGCCATACCTCTACTGTGTGCAATAGACGAAAATTCCACTACTGTGTGCGATGGTGGATAAAACCTGGGGCATTCTGTGTGAATTACATTAACATTTCATTTCATACATTACATTCATATATGTACGATTGAAATTTGATATGATTGAACCTGCGTGGTTCGTATTTACTGTGTGCGATATTAATTGAGAGTTGTTATGATCTGTGTGATCATATTGAAGCTGTGTGCTGGATTATTGTAATGTTGTGTGCTGAATTGAGTTATAAATCTGTGTGGTTGATACGCTGTGTGCTATTTGATATCTATGTGAAACTATTTGTCTGGTATTTGGGGATGCCTAGGGACAAGATAAATAGGCACGTCCTCATGCTAATTTATGCTTTCTCCTGCACATCATTTAAGTCTACGTTATTTTTCCTAAACCTATGTTATTCTTCGACAGAGATGAATAATATACATTACCACATTGAAAAACGTTATTTTTCCTAAACCTATGTATATTATTCATATGGCTGGGATCAAAACAGTATCGTCTCAACATCAAGACGTGGAAAACATCATGTAGCCTGGCCAACTCAGCAGGTAGTCTCAACCAGTAGGCTAAAGGCCCTAAATTTTTTGTGATCTCATAAGTTCCAATATACCTCGGGCTCAACTTCCTGCTCCTCTCGAAATGAACTAATCCCCTCCATGGAGATACTCGCAAAAATACTCTCTTTCCCACTTCGTATGTCTTCTCTCGATAATGCCTATCATAGTAACTTCTCTAGTGATCCTGGGCGGCTTTCATGCACCATTTTACCACCTCAATCTTTTCTAAGGTCTGATATACTAACTCTGGCCCTTCCAACTGTCTCACACGCTCTACGTCCCAATAGATGGTACTCTCACATTTCCTCTCATACAGTGCTTCGTAAGGGGTCATACCAATACTGGAGTGATAACTATTATTGTAGTAGAACTCAACCAATGGTAGATTCTCATCCCAATTGCCCCTGAACTCCAAAATGCAAGCTCTGCCAGCCGGTCCAATGAGTCATTCTGCCTAATTGGTAGAAAGTGGGTTAATTTTATTAGCCCATCTATTATCACCCACACCGCATCATGTTGTCTAAATGTCTTCGGTAACCCCACCACAAAATTCATGGTTATTCTCTCCCACTTCCACTCTGGAATAACAAGTGGCCTCAGTTTACCAACCGATGCCTAATGTTCTGCCTTTATTTGCTGACATGAAAGGCACTTAGCTATAAACTCCGCAATCTCAAATTTCATGTTAGGCCACCAATAACAATCTCTCAAATATCTACACATCTTGGTACTCCCTATGTAACACCCTGAAATTTCTATTTAATTTAAAAGAAATAAAAAAAATAAATAATAAAATAAATAGAGAAAATGAGGGGAAATTTTTTTCTCATTTTATTTTGGGTAATTAACCAAGTGGGTAGAGTTGAGATTGTTTCTAAATGGAGAGTTTAGGTGTGAACCCCAAATTCGTTAACTTTATTTTCAAATAAACCTTGAAATTCGCACCTTTTTTCATTTAGTCAAAACAATATCAACCAAAGGTAATAGATATATAAGATAGGCATGCATGCATTTCATGAAACCGGGCCAATGTTAGCCAAACTACAAATCCATAGTAAAGTATACAGAAGCAAATGGTTTTGGTTCAAAATAATTCATGAGCCATAAACTTATACTATGAGATGTATAGATGTACAAAATACAAAATGTGTAAGTCTCAAAAGTCCTCTAGGAGCAGACCTGACTGCATGTATTACACCTCCTAGCGCCACCAAAATACTGTCCCGGCCACCAGCTACTCCTTCTCTACACAACATTCAACAACATACAAAGGTGAGCATTCAAAAATACTCAGCAAGTGATAATCCTATTGTTTTAAGATGAGGTGTGGGGGAACCTTCAACCAATACAAGCGTGCTCGTGGAACACGAAGCAGTATTCATGCCTAAATTCCCTAATGGCTTACCGTTGTCATGTCATAAACAATTCTTTAGGTGTTTTATTTGCTAAGGAATTCATCCTAGAACATTATCTTACTTTAAATAAGCATTAGTACATTATTCAGGCCAAAACTAGGTTTATGGGCATCAATAACATATGTATAAACCCTACCTAACGTGCATTATGCTTTCACTCATTTCCAGCTATGAATAAGTTATGTTACACATAAATTAACATAGGTTTGCTTCATTTAACATACGTTATTTCCTTATATAACGTACGTTAATGCAAGTCAAAACCATTCTGTCCACTTTTAAGTCATATTTCATACATATACATTTCATACAAGACTTAGGCTTATCAAACCAATCTTCCTAACCACTTATTCATCTTTAAAACACAAAATTCATACAATTAACATTATACACCACATAACCAAACACTTTATCAAGGATCCAATTCACAAACATATAGATCAACACCCATGCATCGTTATCATCTCTATAACACATACTCATAAACATCCATCACAACACTTATGTTCAACCATTCACTTACTAATCCAAGTAACAACACCATTGTACACATACATTAAGCCACTTAATTTATGATCATATTCAAAACAACATTCCACATTCAGTCATAATAACACATATGTTCACTCACACCTTAAGTATACCAAATCAACATCATACTCATCAATGCTAATGATGAATTAATCCATTCGTGAAAATGCTAATGCAAACACACAATGTATGCCTCGGGGTCTTAATCCCTTTAATGTGCACATGAGAGAATCCACTCTCATGGTTGGTAATTCCCCTTAAGTTAAGCTCTCGCTTGAATGGCAATACCACTTACAGTGCTCAATTAGCAATAACTGTTGAATAAAATGAATGCAATATTCTTTTATATATTTTGATAATGTGCTAAATTGATTATGTGCTAAAATTGATAAATATGTTTAGAATTAATGGTGTTTTAATTATGTTTTAATTATGTGTTAAATTAATAAATGCTT
>CANYCX011181194.1:0-23149 GCA_948193385.1 Breynia disticha f. nivosa
ATTTCTTGTTATTTTATTATGTCGATTGACGATTTTGAGTTCATTTGAGTCAAGGACTTATGAGAAGAGATCGTCCTATTTTTCTCATTAACAATCGTTTTGATTTTTAGATTGTCAGATTGCGCGTTTTAATTAAGTTTACTTTTAATTCATTCTACGTTTGGAATAACGTTAAAATTCCTGGCATGCTCGCATTTATTATTTTTATTCCTAACTCCGTTTCCGTGCGATCGCAGTTAGGAGGGACGACGTTTATCGCCTTTTTCACCACGAAAAAAGAGACAAACACATATAAAAAAGTTTTTTAATTATTCAGAATTATAAGTAAATGAAATGAGTTAACTACATGATTATTAGGTTAATTATTTGAGAGTGTTTCAACGTGGAGCGTCTTACAACCTACATTAGGAAGGAGGTCTCAAATTGTAGCTGAAAACCTTTTGCTGTATCTAAGCATGAACCTGCCATCTCTCACTTCTTCTTCGTAGATGACCTTATCTTATTTGGAGAGAGTACACCACGACAGGTGAATCTTATCCTAAATTGTTTAAACAATTTCTGCCAAACATCAGGAGCTACGGTAATTATTACCAAGACCAAGATCTATTTCTCGAGATCAATCCCCAATGGAGCCAATTTCAGATATCTCAAATGAGTGGGTTTGAGAAGGTAACCAACCTAGGGAAGTAATTGAGAGTCACTCTATTAATTCAAAAAGCAGATTATTCATCCCTAGTCGATCGAGCTAGACATAAACTAAGTGGATGGAAAAGTAAGTACTTAATCATGGCAAGTAGACTGACTCTGATTTAGATCACACTAGCAACTTTACCTAACTAGGTTATGCAAACTGTGAAGCTTCAAAAACTATATGTCATGAGCTTGATGGTATCACTCGACAGTTTTTGTGGGGTGGAACCAATATGATTAAAAAGATACATTTAGTAAAATGGCGTTCAGATTATGAGAAGAAAGAAGTGGGGGTTTAGGACTTGAACCAACATCTGCAATCAATCAAGCCTTTTTAGCTAAACTTTATTGGAGACTTCAAAATGCCCCAAATGTACTTTGAAGCCGAGTGTTGTGGAACAAATATTGCAAGGGAATTAGCTGCAACTTTGCAAAATCCAGGAAATCAAGACTATCTCCGATATGGAGAAGCATACTGGAAATCAACAATGTGGTTTGTTGGAAACAGTAAACATATCAGGTTTTGGACTGATGTATGGGTAGAAGGATTTGGACCCTTATGGAATATGTCACGGATCCTCGTGGAATAACCAATCCTCACATTGCTTTTGCAGAGGCATATCAAACTGGTCTTGCTCAAGCAATTCAACTCTTACCATAGGACTTAATTGCTTACTTGCAGGGATGTCAGACACCAATACCTGAAGCTCCTGATGATTGTCAAATATGAAAGCTCTCTACTATAGGAAAATTTTCTCTGGCATCGATAATTGAAGTTCATTCTAGAGAGAGACCACCAAGTAGAACCAGAAGCAAACAACAATTAGAAACTTTTATGTAAGTGGGAGGGCCCAAAATGTGTCCTCACATTCTTATAAGCTATTATCCAACTCCCATAGGTGAATAAGGCATCTAGTAACATCACTCACTTGCTCTATCTGCATTGTGCAAACAGAAACCATTCTTTACTCCTTGCAAGTTTGCACCCAAGCAGAGAAGGTATGGAATTCTATACTTCCTTTTAAAGTGAGACATTGTTTCTCTACTATGAAACTCTAAGAATGGCTTACTTGTGTGGAAAATTTGAGAAGCTAGAAACTTACAATATTTGAAGGAAAGGAGGCTGTTGTGCCAATTATTTCGCGGTTGTGATTCGTGATTCGCGATACAAATAGTTTATTCGCTCGCACATACGTGGGTTCGTTTTGCCTAAAACACTTAGGACTTTTGGGTGAGGCTAAACTATGCTAATAATTGACTAAATTAAGTTATTCTACTCCTAGGTGCGGAAAGTTATAAAGCAAATGAAATACAAGAAATGTAAATTGCATGAAAGTAACTGCATTAATGTAAAGTCTAAGAATACAATCAAACACTTACAGAGGACGTCTCAGAAGATGACATCCTTGCAATTTTGCAAGTGATCCCTTCGGCACTTTTAGTAAGCGAAAAGTCTGTACTACATGAATAAAGCTAAAAGAAAACAGAAAGCACAAAGTAAGAGTAGCGTGTGCTGTCTCTTCCTATTTGTTTTCTTATATTTATAGGTCCTTCATGTAGTTAGCTTCACGATCCGAACATTTAGGGATTTTCAAAGGACACGTGTTCAGAATTACTCAACCGCTCCACTGTACCACGTGCGGATCAGTTTCTTGTTTGAATTTTCTGCAACTGCCTCCAATAATTGTCCCCGCCTTTCCAATTGACCTCTCCCTTATCAAGCTTGCGCCACCCCCTTATCGATCGCGAGCTTCTATAGATCTTGTCTGAGCGAACTCCTCTATTCTTCGCTGGTGCTGATGTCTTCGCCGGTGCTAATGTCTTCGCCGTCGCTCACTCCATCTCTCGATGGCTCTCTGATTCGCTATTCCGCACATCGCTCTGCTAGAATCTTCACTATTCGCTTGCTTCAAAGTTTCCTCCGAGTCTAAGACTTTGCTTCGCTCTTATGACACCTTCACGCGAAAGATCCTCGTCACGCGGAAACTCCTCATCACACTGCGGAGGCGATTCTGCCAAACTTCTACATTTTGTGGGTCAACAGTATCATATAGGCTTTTAAGTGCAAACAAGGCACGCCAGAGAATTTTGAACTAGAAGCTGTTCTACACAGATTAGTAAGAGATCAGGTTCACCAGGTTCATATGACCATTACTGAAATTATCTGCGGAGTAAGGAGTTTCAGGTTACTGACCGGCAAGCATTGTCCCAGTAAAGCCACAAGCTCTTCATCAATTCCTAACTTGATAAAACAAGCAGTAGACAGTTTTTGTTTAGAATAATGCGACTTTTAACATGAAACTGTGATATAACCTCGTAGTCATTTTCTTAAAACTAACAGATTGCGCATTTATCTAATGCAGTTGGTAAAGCAACCAAGGCAAGACTTCCACTCCCTCGACAGAAGAATCAGATTAAACCTTTCGTATACAATTCAAACATCCAGAAACACTTTGTGAACTACTATATTTCCACAAAAAAAAGAACGCAACAAACGAAAAGGAACAGAGTATAGGCTTCATAACCTGGAGAGGTAATAATTCAAACTTACTTCTTACCTTCAACATCAACACCATGCACCAAAAATTCATCTGCATGTTTGGAAAGAAATTCCAAAACTTCCTCATTATACATAAATAAACTTCTGCCATCTATCAGTGACTAATGCATATCTAACTTCCTGCTCGTTTGAATCAGCATAAAGAACATTATAATAAAAATGAAGATATATATAGTTTGGAGCTTCTCAAAAGATGAGAGACCTAAAATTTCTCGTTCAGCATTTTCTTTTATGCTTAAAGCTTAAATATCATACAACTGGATCTCACCTGATCCTGAATGTTCACATAAAAATACAAACAGCATATATTGAATCTATACCTTCTTTCTGCAACTAAGATCCAACACAAGCCACTTCTTCCCAACAGCATGGGCAAGTTATGTTAGCCTTTCTAAATCGATCTTACCATTGTTGAACACACCGCAAATGTAAAAAGAGATACGCTGAAACTACTGAAGGGAAATAAGTAATCCTTATAAACTTGTAACAGAAGTCAAAAAGTTCATATGCAGGAAAATCTGTAACTTTTAACATAGCATCAACAGGAGGCAGGAAGTATGGAAGGTGCAAGACGATGAATAATTCTAAAACAAAATGTGACAACAATTGTCTGCACGATTCAAAGATCTTCTCAGATGTATATGTATGCATTCCAGAGAGGTATTTTCAACAATCAGAAGACAGGCGAAATTTGCACCATAAAGATTTGAATTTAAAAAATTCAATAGTACCAATCGAAATCCACAAGCAGAATCAATTAAATAAAGGCAATCCCTTTTTTGAAATAAGCTTCCGACGTGACATACCTTATCAATGTAAACGCAAGGCCGGAAACGAACAGCACGCTGTACAGACAAACATGAAGATCCTGCAAAACAGCAAAATGAACTTCACAATTCATCTAATAAAAGTGCGAAAAATCTCGTTTAACTCGCGATTTTTATATGAATATAAGTTTAAATAAGATTTGAGTTCGATTAAAAACTCATTTCGAACTCAAACTCTTGAAGTTTTATACAAGCTAAACTTATACAGTCTAAAAAATGTATAAGCTTGACTCGATCAAAATCTTTTTAAAATTATTGTTGCGACTTGTGTGTATGAACATTCATTTATTGGAAGTAACATTATACACATCACTCATTATAAATTTCTGAAATTTTTATTTTGTTTTTAGCTTCCTAATAAAAGAACATTTATTGGTAATTTAGGGCCTAACTGTAATAATTTTATCTACATAGGGACTTCTACAAGATTTTACACATCCAAAATCAAAAAGATATTTCCAAAATCTACCCAAAAAAATCAGCAAAATAAGAAAAAGAATGAAATTCTAAGCCATTCACCATCTCTGGTTAACCTTCTCTCCTTCACACTATTGCTACTAAAACCACCTCTCATGGCCACAACCTAAAGTCTCCAGAATCCACTGACGAAAATGACCTCAATATCCACGTGTCTACTTTCACCATCATTCCCAATCCGCCTAATACCACCGGACAAGCTCCACACACTCCAAACACGTCCTCACACAACAACTTTCTCGAAAGTTCCAAAATTTAGGGTTTATGCTACTCCAGCTAAGGCAAGCATTGATATTAGCACAGGAATTAGGCCAGGAGGAGTTGTGGAGAGTGACAAGTTGCCGAGTGATGTGAGAAAAAGAGCTATGGAAGCAGTTGATGCTTGTGGTGGGAGAGTTACTATTGGTGACGTGGCAAGTAGAGCTGGACTTAAGTTGAATGAAGCTCAGAAGGCTCTTCAAGCGCTTGCTGCCGATACTAATGGCTTTTTGGAGGTACCATTTTGGTATTTTGCTCATTTTGTTGGAAATTATGATAAATTTTGTGTCTTTGTTCTTGTATTGTATCGTTTCTTTGAAAAAGTGTTCCTTTTGTGATTAATTCTTTTTGTTAGGATCGTTAGGATAAGTTCTACATGTGGATTAGGTTTATTATATCCTAATTACAGTAATAAAAGTGGAGAAGTGGAGATTATGGTTCTTTTCTTATTTACTCATTGGACTGGTTGCTATGTTAAAATAAGAAAAAATATTTATAGGAATGTGGATTTTCTATTCATTAAGTGGTTGGTTTTGCCGTAAGATGTGATATGAGTGGTTGGTAACTAGTTTGTTGAAGTTTCTTGATTCTAATTATGGGAGCTTTGAAGTTCTTTATTTGGTGACTGCCAAATTGTTCTGAAGATGGTCTCAACAGGTTTCGGATGAGGGTGATGTGCTCTATGTTTTTCCTAAAGATTACCGTTCGAAGCTTGCCACAAAGTCGATTAGAATTAAGATTGAACCTTGGATTGAAAAGGCTAAGGTATTGATCATTGTGCTTTATGAAAATCTAATTTTTATAGCAGAGAATGCTTGAATTGTACTCTTGTCTGCACCATGATGTAGTGCTTTCTATGTGAAACAGTCGGCAGCTGAGTATCTTATCAGGGTGTCATTTGGGACTGCACTAATTGCTTCGATTGTTATTGTCTATACCACCATCATTGCTTTACTTTCAAGTAGAAGGTATATGTTGAACTAGCCACTTGAAATTTTGCTGTTGGTCTTGCAAGTTAATTAGGCATTTGGAGCTATTTCTGATAGCAGCAATACTGATTTAGAATTGTTGTGACAGTGAGGAAGATAATCGTGGTAGACGAAGCAGATCATTTGATTCGGGATTCAACTTTTACTTTACCCCTACTGATCTATTTTGGTAATACTTCATAAATCGAATAATTCTTTGATATTTTTCTGTTCTGTGTACTTTCATCTTTGTAAGTATATAAAAGCATGGAATTTATTAGTTCAGTACTAACTTGGAAATTTTTATTTGAGATTACAATTCCTGCTATAGTGCAACTTTCCATTCTTTTTTAAAATTGAATGAAAATTATATTCAAAAGACTCTTTGTAAATACCATTTCTTCATTCTTCTAGGTACTGGGACCCATATTACTATAGGAGACGTCGAGTTAGAACTGAGGATGATGGTGAAAAGATGAACTTTATTGAATCAGTGAGGCAAAAAATTAAACATATGATGAATCAGTTGCTCCTTTTAACTTGTGAGAAACTAAATTCTTTTTTATGATTATTCAGGTCTTTTCATTTGTTTTTGGGGATGGTGATCCAAATCAAGGAATTGAAGAAGAAAGATGGAAGATGGTAATACTTCAAGACTAATCATGCCGTCTGATTTTGAGATATTTCTTTCCATTGTTATTTTTGTTTAAAGTGTAATCATGCAGTCTGATTCAACAGTTAGTTTTGATGTTTCTTGATTGAATATTCTATTTGGAATTCATTTTCAGATTGGACAGTACATTTCCTCCAATGGTGGCGTTGTCACAGCTGAAGAACTTGCACCATATCTCGATGTACAGCCGAAAAAGGAAATTATGGTATGTTTTTACTTTTGCCATTGTGTTATCATACTATAATTGCTTTACTCTCTCTCTCTCTCTCACACACCCCCACCCCCCCTCTCCTCCTCTCTCTCTCCTCCTCCTCCTTAACTACAGCTCAAAAATGACAAATTGGCACATTTATGTTATGAGTCCTTTGAAAGAATAAGCTTCCATGCTATAGATTGAATTTGTCCCTTCTGTCTTGTGGAATTATACCTTTAAGCCCTTATTAAGCGATTCTTCAGGAATCTGTTTTTTCCTGAACAGACTTTCATCTTCCCATATTTTCTTGTGATTCTTGTCAGATCATTACTTATCTGAAACTTCTACCCTTGTTTTAACCTACCATACTGTTCTTTTATATTTTTCATCAGTTTCATTTCCAACGTTTATAGTGATAACCTTTTTTTTTTCTTTGCTTCAGAGTGATGAGTCATACATTTTACCTGTTCTTCTTCGGTTTGATGGTCAGCCAGAAGTGGATGAGGAGGTGAGAAAAATTTTATCCATTCAACTAATATAAGAACTTCATGTGGTGATTTTTTTTTTGTATTACGTTTTCAAGTTCTAGTTTGTATAGAGTTCTACCTATACCATTAGTGCTTGTGTTAAATTGTAAAATATCATGCAACAACAAAATCTTTGAATCTTTATGTGTAGCTCTGTAGGGTTGACTTTTCATCAAATAATTGTTTATGTACCACTTAATGATGCATCCAGGTTGCATGTTATGTAGGGGAATATTGTGTATCGTTTTCCTTCTCTTCAACGTACAGCTTCATCCCAAAGAAGTGGGAGGAAGGAATATGTTGGGAAAAGATGGGCAGATTGGATTGGAGGTGTTGACAAGTTTCTCAAAGAGCAAACATGGAAATTCAGGTTCTTTATTCTCTTTTTTTAGTTGTGTATGCAATCGGTAATATTTATTTTGTACTGAGCTCCCCTGTACTTTTGAGTTTACAGTAAAACTAGTGCTTCTGAGAGAGCGTTGGTTGCTGGACTGGGTGGGGTTAATCTATTTGGAGTCATTGTTCTTGGCGCCATGTTAAAGTATTGATAGTTCTGAGATAAGTTTTTTGCTTCGTTATTTTGTTTTCCATCTCTCTGATTCTTCATTTCTATCATCATCTGAAGGGACTTTTCTGTAACACAAAGTGGATTCATTAAATTTGTTTCGGACATATTTCCTCTGCTTCAGGTGTGGCTTTCTTTATACTTTCCTAATGAATAACTTGTTTTCTCTTTTTTCAGTTACATTTGTGTAAATGTTTTGTTGATAATGCGAGTAATTGTGTTTCTATCTTGGCTGGCTATGTAATCTTCACAATTTGTTTGGCCGAAGTCAGTTGACTTAAAGACCATGGTGCTTGAAAATCCCTTTCACTTTGTACTTCTAAATAAGCATGGAAGCACTTCTTCTCCCCTCTATTGCAGCTTCTCTAAACAAAATTTTAGCCTCATTTAGTTCCTATCTCATCATTTATTAGCAACTACATTCCATGGAAGCTTAGTTTCATTGGGGATGGATTCTAGCATTCAAGGTATATGTGTTTGAACAAACTGTTCATGATGTTGAGTGATTGTTTGTTGCTTCTAACTTATGATAATTCGTTTGTGGAATGTATTTTTTTCCTGCTCTGTAATTTCTCAATTTCATTTGTTTGAGCATTATGTGCAGTATCATGTTGACATGATATTGGTCTGCTTTCCGCAATCTTAATTTATATTTATATTCGTTTGATCAATTGTTTTGCAATCCCAACAAAAATTTTCCAGGTATATGCTGGTTCTTTCTTTGCAATTCCCCTGATTCGATGGTTCCTTGTGCTCAAGAGAAATTCTGAAATAGAGGAGAGAAATCGAGCAAGACAACAATGTGCTAAAATGCTTGAAATGCCTGATCTTTCACTAAGGCGTAAGGTAATGGTTCCATTATTTATAACACGTTACTCTGCTTTCGATAGCGCTGCTATGCTGAGTCATGTAGGTTGTCATTCTCAATGGGTAGTTTTTCTCCTCTTGATTAGTTAGTATTCACCTTTTTGGTAATAAGATACCAAAACCAACTGAACAATGAATCATTTCTGTAAAGATTATCTACTGGTCTTTGAAGTTTGAAGGATAACATTGTTGTATTTTCTTTTATACTCCAATTGTACTGATCAAAATTCTAAATCCTCCTCTTTTCAGACAAAGATTCTTGGATTTTGCATCCTTATTTCATTTAATGCATTTTGATATCTTTCTTTCTTTTTTCTCATATTATCTCTTGAAAATTTTGTTATTGTGGTAGCCCTTCTGTGGTTTAATCCTTTGTGAAACAAGATGTAAATGTTCTTTTACTTACTGTTCAGATTTTGAGTGCTCGGGATATGTCCCAAAAAACAGTTATAGGACAGGATCGTATCGTCTACAGCACTGATAGAGATGTGGTTGAGCAAGATGTTGAAGCCCGAGAATGGGAGAGAAGATTTCAAGAACTGGAGAATTCAGACTAAGAAGATGCTGATACTGGTAAACCTTTCTGCTCCTCTTTCTTCATTGACACGTTCACAAAAGTGCAGATGATTACAAGACAATTTGTTTAACTGTTTAGAGAAATCACAAAATGCAGATATAGTTCAGATCATAGTCCACTTTACTTGTAATGCCGATTTATTGCTTTTTCCAAAGATTCTAATTGTCTTGTGTGTGCTTTCAGTATCGCATCTGGAGCATTCATCTCATCACTGCTCAAAATTGCAGCAGCAGAAGTGAAAGTATATTCATGGCACGGACACAGCTGTATAGTTGGTCTCTTGGTTGGGATTTCACATTCCAAAATTCAAGCTCCATGGTAAATTATACAGCTAGCTATATATGTCAGTCGCCGATTTCTGACATTGTCGTTGCATATCTTAGCCAAGCTTCTTTCTCAACACAGCAAAGTGTAATTCAATTGAATGGTACATATTTGGTTTGACCATTAATTTTAATTGTAAGAAATAAATGTTTGAAGCAATGTACAGCAAAGCATTCGACGGCATCGTTTTAGGCTTCTAGCATGTATTTGTATGTTATGCTACTTGCTACTGTAGTCCATTGTACCATTAACATTCTGTTTGTTTGGAAAATTTTATTTTTAAAAAAAATATTTTTTTTTGATTTTCTAATGTTTAATATCAATAAAATATAAATTTGGTGAGTGATCCAAAAAAATTTTGAAGAGAAAAAAATAAACGAATTAAAAGTTATATAAGAAAAACAAGAGAAGGGTGGTGTTACTAAAAAATACAATAAAAGAGAGAAATATTAGAGTAGATTTGATAAGGGTGTTTTTGCCCCTTGTCCTCTTTAAATCCATCTCTGCTTAAATTGAAGAATGAGCTTGATGATGATAACTTTACAAAGTACAGTTCAATAAATTCTGCAACTATGATATGCCATCTGCAATACATCAATATCAGCACACAACACAAGCAAATTAAGAAGGAATTTCATACTCTCTGTAAGCATCCCCACGCCATACAGTCATATCCTTTCTTTACCAACAAATTCAAGCAGCTTCATGCCAGTTAGCAGCTACAGATTCAGCAGGACAAATATATGCGCCTTTTTTCACACGAAAAGTCTGCAGTTTCCGACGTTAATTGTTGCATTCATTGCCAAGTACTGTATTTTACTTGTGTTTGTAGATTGCAGAACTTTAAATGACAGTTATCCAACAATACTGAACAGGAATATGCCTGCACAGAGTACGGGTGAGAAACACAATACATGACCTCCTAATAAGAAAATTAAGCAACATATGATCACAAAAACTCGTTTTTCAGACAATCCAGTAGGCACAAAATTGTTAATATCCACCATTAATCTAAATCATGAGTCCAAATTTGTATTGAACTATAATGCAACCCATTTAACATGATATTTTATTTTTTCCATTTTGAACTAGTAAACAGGCATAGTATCAGAATCAGTAAAAAAATAGAGAGTGATAGGCAAAGGTAATCATTTGCTTACCCACAAATATAAGCATAATAACCGCTAAAATAATCATTTGAATTGAATGCTGATTAACTTGAATGCGGCAAGGAAATCTCTGATCTCTAGCTACAAAGCGAGTGCCTGTACGCATTATATTTGCAAGAAAGTTAGCAAATAAAGCTCGGATTCTTCTATATCCAGATCCTGACCTTGATCCTTTTTGAAGGCCCTGTGAAATGAAGCGAGGTAATAAGCATTATATATTGAGATAAATAGGCATCACAGTCTCATGATAGTGTAATCCTTGTACCTTCGCAGAATAGGAAGCATCAGCGTAAGTAGGTGAATAGCTCTGCTCTTCGCCATCTTTCAACCTCTTTGTATAATTCCAAGTGCCTCTGTTCCCTCTTGTAGACCATAGATTGTTTAATAAACCAAAGATATTAATTCTTTTATAGAATGCTCTTGACTTGTTTCCCCCATAAACAATCCTTGGAGCAGTTTCATTAGCTTCAAGGTCATGATGGTTATCATCACCATCCCTCCCCTCAACAGAACTCACAGCTAAACCTAATCTTGAAGTATAATTAGAGCCCATTTTCTCCTTCAAATTTTCCATGTAATAATCTGTATCCATGCATCCATTCATTTTCACATTTTCCAATTCTCTGCCATCGTACTCAGTGATTTCATCACCCTTTTGACTAGAGGAAGAAGTTGGATCAAGAAATCTTCTCAACATGCTACTATCCTCCATGTCACAATGGCTCGATTGGTCAGTAAGATTTCCACCTGTAAGAAATGATGCCAGCACATCTCTGTCTTGATCATTATAGTTAACCCATTCAGAGTTTCTCATTGTAGAACCATGTAAACTTTTCTCCACATTATGAATTTGTTCCTTAATAGCGCTAATGAATTGCCAATGCCTGGAAATGGCATATTCCCTGGTTTGAGTTTTGTCTGCACCACACAACGAACCCACAGCTCTTTCAAAATCTTCCAACTGATCAATATAAACAACCAGGGTCAGCCAAAGTTGCAATAACGCATGTACAAAACTGACAGTATAAAAAATACCTGCCATTTTGCAGTTTCAAGAATGGTGGCAAGATCGCGCTTGTGACATCCAATTGAAGTAACTAGCCTGGTATCAGGCTGATCTACTTGGATAAGATCTTGTTCATGAGAAAGAAGGCGGAAAATTGATTCCATCCTGATCATTGCGAAACAATATTAAGTCTAAATTATACATATACAATCTTCTCTCGCATTTAAAACGAACATGAAATGCCTCTAGAACACTCCCCGTAATAGTTAGATGTATAATACAAGATCAGGAATCACAGAAGCAACAAATGCTGTTTTTACTAAATTTCAAAACAATGGAAATGGCTCAAAAAGAGAACTTACATACATTTGACGGTTCCAAGAACAAAGTCTTTCACAAACTGAGACACAATGCAACAATGCCATTCTAATTACTCATGATCACAATATCGAGATAAAGCAACAATGACAATCGCATAACAAAAGCCATTTTCACAACCAAAAACACTGGCAACAAAATGTTCCTACTGAACTTCCAAAAGAAACACAGCTTTTTCAAACACTCCTGGGACAAACGAAAAACAACTTCAATTCACCAACACATCACAAAATTCTCAACCGATAGAGCAATAGCAAAAAAAAAACTCAGCTTTACCAACCAAGCTATTTACCATTGTTCTACTTATAAACAAGAATTCTCAGGAAAGCCAAGAACTCAACTCTTCCAAAACCAGTAAAATCACCATGAAATCCATACAAAGGTTTCAGCTTTCAACACATATCAACAAAAAAGTGCTTCCAAGTTCGAACGCGAGAAACAGTTCTGAAATCTAACCTGTCAGCAGAATCTTGAACCACTTCAGCAGCAGAGAACAAAGGGTCTGATTCCCATTGCTGCAAAATAGATGCCATTTTTTTATCCTTCCTTTTTTTTTTCTGAGTACAATCAAATTTGGCAATTCACGTGAAGGCCTCAACTTTCACAAATCAAGGCCGAGAAAAATAATCTTTAGCAAGAGTTAATACATAAAGGAAAATGAAAAATAAAAAATGCTGTGCAATGGGATTGATTGAACCAACAATAAGGTTCAACAACTTTACAACCAAAAAACTCTGTATTATTGGGTGTGAATTGCATAAAAAGGAAAGAAATTTAGAAGGAATCCATGATTGGGTTTTGCTTTTTCCGGCAAAAGGCTGAGAGGGAGGAAGTTTAGGCGAAAAATTTAGGAATTGGGTTTTATCACAGAGAAGCAGGGAAAGATGGAAGTGGAAAAGAAAGGAGTTAAATGGGAAAGAAAACAGAAGACGAGGACATTCTGGTCATTTCCGTTATGTACAGGTGGGAAATGAATTGCCATTTATAATTAGTTGTGATTCTACACTTCCGTTCTTAATACCTTACCAATTTAATGAAGGTCTAAAGTTTGATCTAACCATCAGGAAACTGAATAAATGCTCAAAACTGTTGGTTTTGATTTCTGTTATTTTGGATACTGTTGTGACTAACTGCATCCCTGGTGCACTGGAATCAACAACGACATCTTCAACGTGCCCAACTTCTCCAAAATTTCCTTGTGAATTTCTTCTCGATGAAGACGTTCCCAGTTGCTATAATCATCACAGACCCATCATCCTCAACAACGCAAACAAGATGGTCATCCCCACGCAAGCTAATTTCTTTCAATCTCGCTTCAAATTCCTCGTCTGATACGGAATCGCAAGCAGTCAATTGTTTCAATAGCTCCATGAAACCTTTGTTTTAATCTGATATCTCCAGTTGGAACTTGAAGATTCCTTTCACCAACAGCAGCATTGCAATTCTGCATCGTTTCAGCAAGGCTTCAGCGAGATATATCCTGAAGCCATGCCCAGAGTTTTGAACTCTAAAGTGTGTTTGGATGGGGTGTAAAGAAAGGTAATGCAGAGGAAGTAAAGGAGAGTGGTTTATTACCTTTGTTTGGATGGGTAAGTAGAGACGATGAAGGGTACGTAAAGATAAGCAAGAGTTTTTTTTTTTGTTTTTTCACCCGATATTCAGTAGTCATATTGGACTCTGACTAATCCGGACTCGTTCTGGGAGGCAGATAAAGCTACCTCACGAGGGGCGTCTTTCAAGCTCGAACCCGCGTTGCGGGGAGCCAACCGGGTTGGTTTGCCACTCCACTACACCCTCCCTCGTGGGTAGGTAAGCAAGAGTATGACTTATCCTTCTTTCCTCTCCAAAGCTTACATTCTAAATCGGAGTGTAAGCGTTGTAAAATTATTTTTATACATATTTTTTTAGTTTTAACCTCATTAAAATTATAAAGCCCCAAATTGTCCACTTAAAATAACTGTTATTAACTTTGTTACATGGCTATTTTAATAATTTATCTTTGAAATTATGATTTTACGTATGTTATTTACACTCTTATTTTTTATCTCCGAAGCAAGGGTTGTACTTTTTTTTTTTTCCATTCATTTCCGATCATTACCATCCCTTACACTTCTATTAATTACCCTTAAATACACTTCATCAAAACACGTCAAACTAAGTACCTCATTTCATCAATTCAAACACACTAGTTTTAGCATTCCACTAAACATTTGTGTGTCCCAAACAAAAATTCCCATCCTAATTCTTTGACGCTTGATTACTCGACTAAACTATAATTGAAATAAAAAATAACAAAATCGATAAAATTGAATCCAGGCAAAAGAAAAGAAAAAAAAACCCTACTTCAAATCCTGGAAAACTTGAAGAATGCCTTCTTAGATAATAAATATCATACCCCTGCCCTAGTTGGAATCTCATCTGTGAAAAATCAACTGATTCCAAAATAGCTGCAGAAAAGAAAACTAAAACAATTTGAATTAGCCGTCACTGTCAGAAAACGGAGACTTCCTTTAGGATCTCCACTTGACATTCTAACGGTAGAGACACATATCCTACCTTAGTAGATTGTAAAGCACGTAGAGAATCCACTTACAGTGAAGGCTTTCGTTGGAAAATATGTAGCGAAGTTAGAAAGACTCCCAATTTGTCTAACTATTCTCATAATCACTTGCATTTTTTATTTCCTGCTGAAGAGTGTCCAAGAACGTGGACATTTTCTCATAGCATTGGCTAACGGCGGGATATAATTGGGATAATTACATCCCTTACCTATTTAAATATGATTTATTTAACAAAATACATTAAAATTGTATATATTTAATTTTATCTATTTTTTTTAAAATACCTCATATAACTATTTTATAGAATAATTCTGAAAATAAATAAATAAATAATATTTTAATTTTTTTTCATTTTATGTGTATATTTAAATTTTTTAATTTTAAGAATTATATATCCATAAAAAATTTTATTTAATTGGAGTCGCCAAGTATGATTCCACATTCTCGATTACAATTATAAAAATAAAATATTGTTCATAAAAATTATAAAAATTCAAAATAAATATTGTAATAAAATTTATTAAATATTAGATTAATTTGTACAATTATAAAAACAATATTAAAACTCATAAAATAAATTCGATATATGCTTAAAAAATAAGAGGATAATACCGTTTTTGACTAATAAGTATATGCCCATTAGACAGACTAAAAATTACGATCTCATGCCACAAGCAATAATCCACGCTCTCCTTCATTTCTCGTCAAAACATTTTCGCCATAGGAAAAACTACACATGAATTTAATAAAGTAAGAAGCTTATATCTGTGAGCTCGAAACCCGCAGCCTTCAATTACTCATCAATCATTAATCTTCCTTGTGTTTCTTTCACCAAAATACCATCAATAGAATACTCTCAATCACCAATATGGATTTGCTCGACGCTAATTTGGAGGCTCGCGAAATCCAAACGCTCCATGGCCACACCGATACGGTTTGGAGCATCGCTTGGAATCCGGCCCCGGCTTCCCCGCTCCTGTTTGCTTCTTGTAGCGGTGACAAAACTGTTCGAATCTGGGAGAGTAATCCTTCTTCCCGTTCGTGGGACTGTAAGGTAATTTCACATAAATGATTTTTTTTGTAGCATTTGAATTGATTTCCTTTAACTGTGTAGTCAACTACTTTGACTTGTTCATTAGTTTGGTTTAATCGTATGATTTGATGGTAGAGGCATGCGTTGTGTTGTTTTGTGAAGTTATATTAGAGTGTTACCGATAATAGGTGGTGGTTGTTGTTGTTCAGGCAGTTTTGGATGAGACGCACACGAGAACTGTTCGATCATGTGCGTGGTCCCCATCTGGAAAATTGTTAGCTACTGCTAGTTTTGATGCCACCACCGCTATTTGGGAGAATGTAGGTGGCGATTTTGAATGTGTCTCTACTTTGGAGGTACTAATTTGTCGTTCTGTGCATCATTTTCGTACTGTTAGTTAAATAGTTAATGTTTAATGGAAGAAATTAATTACGCTGTAATTCCGATTTTTAATCATGTCTGTTATACATGTAACCTAAATGTTGTGGTAAATAGGGACATGAGAATGAAGTTAAATGTGTGGCATGGAATGCTACTGGAACTTTGCTTGCTACGTGTAGTCGGGATAAAACAGTTTGGATTTGGGAAGTAATGCCTGGGAATGAATTTGATTGCGTTTCGGTGTTGCAAGGCCATACACAGGATGTTAAGATGGTGAAGTGGCATCCCACTTTGGATGTTCTGTTTTCCTGTAGTTATGACAATACTATCAAGGTACTTTCAACGAATTTCTGTCTGCAACAAGCTTTTTTATTTTATTTTATTATTCTTGTCTATCTGCCAGCTGTAATTGTGTAATATGGATGTATATTCACAGGTTTGGGCTGAGGATGGCACAGGTGATTGGCAATGTATTCAAACCTTAGGTGAATCTAACAGGTAATCTCTCTTTGTCTCTCACAATTTGATTTATTTCTTTTGTTCTTTAGACATGCTTTGCCTTTTGTTGTACTGTGATGTAGTTGGTATAATGAAGAATTTCACCAGGGCTTTAAATAGTTTTATTATTTTGCTTGATGTTATTTGTGAAATTTATTAATAAGCATTGTTGCAACATGATGCAATCATCTATGGCGATGGTTTTTCTTTTTCTTCAGTGGTCACTCCTCAACTGTTTGGGCACTTTCTTTCAATGCTGAGGGAGATAAGATGGTTACATGTAGGTATGTGGAGCTTTTCTGTTCTTTTTTTTTTTTTTGACATTAGTGAATCACATGACTTACCAATAAAACTTGAAATGTCGGGGGAAGGTGATTCTAAAAGGGAAATGAATTGAATTTGCAGTGACGATCTCACACTAAAGATATGGGAAACAGACATTGGAAACCTTGAATCTGGCGATGACCAAGCTCCTTGGTGAGTTCTAAAAGTTGTTTGTGCATGTAGGATTTTCTGCTCATAATGTTATTTGTTTTGATTGGAAAATTATTTTCATTGTTAAAAGCTTTGGTGAATTTTCTGTGCCAATGTCCACTGACATTATGTTGTCTTGTTTATTGTGTCTTTTTTACAAGGCGTCATCATTCCACGCTCTCAGGCTATCATGATCGAACAATTTTTTCAGTTGACTGGTCAAGGTAGCCATACTCAATCTATGAACATTTTTGTACCTTTGTTGTTTACATTGCATCTGTTATTCATCTGTTTAGTTGTGAGAATCACTTATGAGTGTTAGGCAACACAAATGAGACGATTGGAATAAAGTGAACTTTTGATTCTTGGTGATATTGACTTTCTTCAAAAGCTTATTTAGATAAAAATTTTGATAAACATTTTGATTTTAAAGAACCAATTCTGCTTGAGTATTGTTTTTGCTCCATAAATCATGATACATGAAGTTGAGAACAACATATTTTTGCACTGTAAATTATGCATTTCTTCGCAAGATTTGCTTGTTTATTTTGTTTCGTAAGGATTATTTGAGATGTTATATGAGAGATTTAGTTTATCTTCTGCTCTCTCTTACGGATATTTATTCGGAATTCTGGCAGGGAGGGTGTTATAGCCAGTGGAGCAGGTGATGATGCAATTAGATGTTTTGTGGAGAGCAAAGATGGAACGGTACTAATGATTTTATGCTCTTATTGTTCTTCTATCAGCTATTATTGGATTGCCATGAATAGCTTAATATTGTTGCAAGAGGCATGTAAACGTACAGATAATCTCTCATGCACACACAGGATGAAACTAAATATTGATAATTTGTCTGATGCAACTTACGACCAAAAGAATATTATGATCCCATCTTCTCGAATCTCGCTTTTGTTTATAGTATAAATTTTAGAAATTGCAGATATTTTATACATAAATGGCTTTACATGGAAGAGAAGAATGATCTAACTCCATCTGTTTGCTTCAGATTATTTTTTTTTGACTGTGAACCTGTTTGTTACAGGTTGATTGCCCTTCCTATAAACTGTTGTTGAAAAGAGACAAAGCCCACAATATGGACATAAATTCTGTTCAATGGAGCCCTAGGGTAAGTTTCTTCTGAAATAATTATAAACTATAAGGTTATATTTGCTCAGAAGTTAAATTTTCTTTTCCGGATGGCTTCATTGAATACGACCGAATAAATACAAGCCACAAGTGGCCTTGGGTCAGTTGATTTACTAAACTCCCAAATATATGATTTCTGTCTTCTGACGTCATTGCAACTACCGTGAGAAAAAATTATTTGGTTCCTTGGCAAAATATTCATGTTAAGTTTTTCTAGAGCCAGATACTGGATTACTTATTGAAGCAAATTGTGGAATGTTCTTGGATGACGAAAAGTTAGAATTTGGTTCAGGCGTTTGAATGCTTAAAATTTGAGTCATATCTTAGGATAGATTATTATAAAATCTGTCTTAAAGAAGATTATAAGCATTGGGAATTCTTGCTTGATGTATTTTATCTGTATTTTTATTCGAGTTCATAGTAACTGTGTTTTTCTTTTGCTGAAAACTTTACCAGGAAAACCGGCTACTAGCTTCTGCAAGTGACGATGGGACAATAAAAATATGGGAGCTGGCAACTGTAAACTGATGCAACTTTATTAATGCAAGGTTTCCTTGCATAGGCAGAATCCTCTTCCCCCTTGCTTGTAACAGCTTCCATCTTGGCTCGTTTGAGGAGAAAGCGCCATTGATTTTAATCCAAGAATTTTGATGAGTATATACCAAGAAAGTGCATCGTCATCTTCTTAATTAACTGGCTTTTCTTCGTTTTGGAACCTTTTTCCTCGTGGAAAAACTTGGATTACATGTTATTGAAGAGCGAGCTTTTAGAAACAAACAGTATTTACAGTTTAGCAAAGTGATATAAGCAAATTGATCCGTGTTTTTACCTAAAGTCGCATAAAAAGATGTCTCGTGCTGAAAATGAAGCTTCGATTATAGGTAATGTGTTTGGCTAACATTTTTCAGGTAAATACATATAGAAGATGCTGTGTGTCATCGATTACATCTTGCCAATAACTAATGAAACATGCCAAAAGCTTTGGTTTTTGTGGTAGGTATGTACAACTGGCTTGATAGATTTTGCATTTTGCTCATTAAAAAAGTAGTTTCTTTCAATCTGCATGAATAGCTGTGCAGTTTCGGTTTGGGAATTTCAAGCAACGGAGCCTCCAAAACGACCCCGTATATCAACAAAAGTTGCAACAGTTCTCATTCAACTATCACCCACCGACGTCAGGAGGGAACCTCCAACATCAATGGAATAAAAACTAACAACAATCACCTTGACGTTCGAAACGACATTTTAGTGAAAATAAACGAGGAGAAACAGATGTTGTCATCATCAACACCTGTTTTCTATTCTTAGTCTTCTAGAGTTACTTCTTCTTCCTTCTTGAATCAAAGAAGCTCTCGCTGACATAAATCCACCGGTCACCACCGTAGCATCAAAAGCATTACAATCAATCCAGTCCTTGAGAAGCTCCTCTTGTCCCCATATTTCCGGGATCCAAACCCTCCCTGCAACTTCAACTCTATGCCTCTTCAGTCTTTCACGTCCACAAGTTTCTCCTCCTCCTTCTGCCACGTCACCACCACGTCCACTACTAGTTTCTTCTACAGCATGCACTTCAGTATCTTCAAATGCATGATGATTAGCTACAAAAGCATTCGAAGACGAGCAGTTTGAGTCGACCTTGCTCTCGCTATCTTGTTCTTGTTGTGTGGATATCGCGGTTTGAGTTTTTTGAAAGTTTTGGTGAGTTTCTTGAACCCTAGGGATTTCTAAAGGAACTGATACATCATTTGCTTGATTGAGATTCGTATTGATAGCATTTCCTTCCATGAAAGGACCTGTAAAGTCGTCGATGGTGGTATTGTGGTGTGTGGGGAGAGGAGAGGTTGGTTGGAAATAAAGCAAAGAAGAGAATAGGTGGGGAGATAGATTACACGTCATGTCCATAAGTGTTTAGTATGTATGGTAAGTGACAAATGTACGTGTCTGGTATTGAAGTTTGGGATTCCAAATTCTGTGGTTTAGTTCTGGCTTTTTACTACACAAAGGAGATGGAAAAAGAAAGCTCTAATATACCTCAAGTATGTTATTCCTTCTATTTCATATTTAAATAAATTACGAAAAATACAAAAAATAATATTTAAATTAATTATAAGTGATAGTTATTATATTTTTTATTATTCTTATTTATTGAATTAGATATTTTGTAGTTTTATAATATTATTTTTATTTAATAATTTTTTTAATTAATAATAAAATGGACAGATAGAGTAGTTGTATTGATTTTGAGAGGATTATGAGGTGGATTTTGGAGTGTGTGTGAGAGAGATTTTTGGGGCAGTCACCAATGGGATTGAAATATTTGATTCGAAGAAGTATAAACAAATAATAAATAAAAATAAAGAATAGATCCAAATTGGGAATTAATGATGAGATTGGGACTGATTTTATATTTTTGCTAAATTTTGGTAGTGGAGGGAGAGAGAGAGGGTGCTTAATTAGATATTTTTATTGTCATAAAAATTAAATTGAAATAATTGATTAAATTGATGAATTGAACCAATTTAAAGTTGGATATTTTTAATAATTTTAAAAATTAAATAATTTTATATATTTATTTATTTATGATATTTTTATATTAATGTTTCGACTAATAAACTAATTATTTAATTAATATTTAATATGTCGTATGTTATTGTTTAATTAGTATATTTTATACTCTTTTATTTGAAAACATTAAAATAATTATTAAATTAAATTTATATTAAAAATATAAAATTAATAAAAATAATATTAAAACAAAAAAAAATACTTGTTTAAAGGATATCATGAAGTAATTATGTTTGTATAAATAATTAAATTCGCATCATAATAATACAAATTGATATTCCTACATAAGGGTATCATGAAGTAATTATGTTTGTGTAAATAATTAAATATATATTGTTTAAAGGATTAACGCTATGCATATGCATTGTTTTTTTTATAATATTTGCATTTTGAAGTTAACATAATTATAATTAACGATAATGGTTATTTATCGTGTTTTTTAACATTTTTATGATTTATATATTTAAGGTTGATAATTGATTCAACAATCATTAAATTACAAAGTGAATAATATATTTTAAAATATGTTTAACGCTTAAATACAAGAAATCAATATAAGAAGACTTAGTATTATTTTAAACTCGCATATAATTAAAGTACTGAATAAATATTATTTAAATTAATTATTTAATAATAGTTTTTTGAAATTACCACAAAATTTAAAAATTATTGTGGAGCGACGAGTTTTGGAGCCTCCAGGTGGTAGGCCACGTGTCTACATGATATGTTTACGGTTGGCCTATATCCAATCAGCGTCTTCTCTATTTGCTTGTCTCCATTTCTAATTTCCAAAATAATTCCTAAAAACAAAATCTAATACTCTTTATATTAGTTTAAGATTGTTAATTTAATATTATATTTTTATTTATTAATTTAAAATTTTTATTATTATTTTGTGTAAAATACATCTAATTAATTCTCTAATTTCATTTTTTAAATCTTATTTTATTTAAAAAATAAATAAATTATTTATATCTTATTTATTAACTTATATAAAAAAATTAAATTAACGAAGTTTAGAAAACAGAAAGAGTAAATGCTATCACTTGATTTTCAATCAATCATACTTTTCAATATTTAAACTTCATAACAAACATATCTAAATCTTCCATTACATTTTATTTACTCTTTGTGTCGGATATAAAAATATTATTTGGTTATTTTAAAAATAAATAACAATCGCAAATTTTTATACCTTTTTAAAAAAATATCATTAATTTATTTTTTAATAAATATCGTAATAAATCTAATATTTAACTAAGGATAAAATAAAAGATTAATACAAATAAAAAATTTATTTCAAACAAAAAACTCTCACATAATAGGAAAGAGAGAGTATAAAAAAAGTCTATTAATTGTTAATAATGACAATATTTAATTACCATTTTGATTTTCACACCCTAAACATAAGAATAATGAATTTTCCATTTACCGTAATGATTATTGTTGTATTCTTTCAACTCTTGTAAATGTATGAGTTGTTTTTATTAACTCGGTTGCTCATTCTTTGCTCGAGGAGTGAGTTCATTCTCGGATCTTATTGTTGCTACTTTGTCAACTGATTTACATAATGAATAATTGATCCTACTTTGGTTAAAAAAAGAAAAAAAATGCAATAAATGAAAATAGAGAGATGAATAATTAGGGTGTGCTAAAAAAATTAGGTAGAAAATTGAATGAATGATGCATTTGTAGGCAAGTGGAATAAATAGAAAAGTGAAAGAGAAGGTCTAACGTAAATATTGTCACAATCTGGAGAAACGATATTGTCCCAACCCAACACTGTTTTGTTCTTCAACAATGATGTGAATGTATATATTATATTTAGCAAACATAGCAACCCGCTTAACTTCGTGTCGGGTTTGCGGGTCGGGTCAGCTTTTGCCAGGTCTACCTAAAATACACTCACTATTCCAATAACGACAATACAAGGGAACCCAACCCCTTTTGAAATGCTTCTTTTTCACTTTCTTTTATATCAATAACTTTCAATAAGATTAAGAACACACACAACTCCGAGAGCCAAAAAAAAAAGTCTTTGTAAAATATTATAAAGATCAAATCGAATCAGTTAAATTGGTTAAACCAATGAATCTACCGTTATTCCAGTCTGATTTTATCATCCATATATGTCTGAAAATGAAATGATATCAACTGATGAGCTGGACATATTTTAAGTACTAAAACATATATATATATATATAATTTTTAAATTATCGATTTGTCTAATAAATTATTAGTTCAACAAATAATCCAATTAATCGATTTATTTAAGCAGTGAACATCCATCAATGTGGAAGATGGATATGGGATTAGTTAGTGATTGTGATGCAAGTTGGGGTTGCAAGCAACAACCTGGCCTATGTATTGAATTGATATTTGTGATTAAGTTGAATAAGTAAGGGATGCATTAATCACCACATGAATTGGAC
>CANYCX011181295.1:0-11114 GCA_948193385.1 Breynia disticha f. nivosa
CAACATATGAGATTCTTACTAAAACTATCCAAAACATGTTTTACATGTTCCAACTTTCAAACTTAAGTTAATTCAAGTTCATTTCCACCAATTATACCTTTTTCTAACTTCCAATTTCAATTAAACATATATCCATATCCATACCCTAAATCATCTTCAAGCAAGATTCAAGAGAAAATATGTTTTTGTAGATTGTACACTTGAATCATAAGTTACAACAAGTTTCCAAACCTCAATTCTACCAAATTCTAACCTTAATTTCACTGTGCCATCAGTTAATCATCAAGACCTAATTCACCCTCCACCAAAACTTCATGAGAATTAAGGAAAACCATGAAATTAAATTACCTTAATGAGCTTGGAGATGATTTTAGCAAGAATTTATGTGTTTTACACCTCCTAGCATCCCTTTCTGATGATTTTGAGGTCTGGGTTCGTGTTTGGGAAGATTTTTCTCGGTTTCGAATTCTTTCCCGAATGAAACAGAAGCATTTTTAAGACAAACCCAGCCAACACGCCTTGGGGCACGACCCGTGCCTCAGGTCGTGTTGGTCATTTTCCTGCACTTCCCGATTTATTTTTAATGTAAAAATTTCTGGGTTTGATCCCGAGCACGAGAGATCTTTGACATGAGCACGGCGTCGTGTTCGAGCATGAGGTCGTGCTCTGAAGCTGTTTTTGGGCAATTTTCTTGTGTTTTCATCCGGTTTGACCACGTTTAAGTCTATTTCTTGTATATTTTTATGTTAACAAATTTAGGGGCATTACATCTAGAACCACCATTTCCACAAACCCTAACTCTTCAATCCTAACCAACAATTTAGGTTTCGAGTTAAACAGTTAATAGAATCTTGTTCTAGGACAAAAACCCAACATAACCATATATAATGTGCCTAGTTTCACTCATCCAAATCAGATTACCAAGGAAAACTTACCTAGTTCTTCCTTTGTTTCGAAACTGTGCAGAGATTGAGTTGGGGAGGAGGAAAATCGATGGAAGGAAGTTGTTTCTTGGTAGATTCTAAGATGGAAATGTTTTAGGATTGAGGGTTTTGAGTGTGGAGAATGTTTGGGTCGGTTTGGAGGTGTTTTTGGATAAACAAGCTCTCTCTTTTCTCTCTTCCCGACCAATCTCGCGTCCAACACTTAAATCTGCCAAAACACATGCCAAACGGCCATGGGAAACGGCCTTGTGGCCATTCCCATTGGCCGTTCCCAACTTATGGGATTGCAAACGGTTATGGAACGGTTCCATGGCCGTTTCAGGCCAATTTTCCGCCTTTTTCGACGTTTTCTCCTAGTTTTCATCGTATAAATTATGGGGCATTACAATGGTTTTTGTGCGACTTGATAAAATGTTTGATGTGAATTATTTGGTTGAGATTAAATTGTTTGAATGGATGGTGTAATGAGTGATAGTAGTGGATTGATGCTTGTGTGGTTTATGATTCTTGGGATTCCATAGGCAAAGAGATAATTGATGTAAAACGATATGACGTGAGGAATAGGTATATGAATGATAATGATTGTGAATGCATCAATGTCTAGTGCTTGACTTGTTGCATTACTATGGAGTGCAATCATGAGCATGATGTCACATGCATATTGCATTAAAGGTGTCAAAAGACACAGAGGCATATAGAGGTGTCAATGGGCACATAGGAAATGACGTCAATGGACGCAAGATAACAAATGAATGATTTATTATTGGGCGTCAACGGACGCGAGATTATGATTAACATACAATATTTTAGAGCACCAAAGGGTTCAAGAAAAGAGAGAAGGGAGATGAGAGAAACGAAAAGCGAAACATACATCATAATGAATCATTTGGCATTATGATTGAGTTATGCAATGAGCGAGATATATGAAATACATGAGACATGTTGGATTGTGAATCATCATGTACGAAATGTACGAAATGGATGAACATATGACATTGAGAAGAATGAATAACATGATGAGTGATTTGATTGACATGTTTTAGAACCATATGTCATGCTAAGCTTATTATAAGTTATGCTATGTTATATTGGAATGATTGTGTCACAGAGAATAGAGAGAATGGCATAAATGTGATAAATAAAATATGTGATGAGAATTATGATATGACTTCTTGAAATGTGAAATGAGCAAAGTGACATGGTATTGATGTGTGACATTCTTTTATATGGCAATTGATTTGATATGAGTGTTATATTGTGCATGTTCGTATGAGATTTGTCAATATGGCTCATTCCTTGTTCGTATGCTTAATCTAAATTTAAATAATGAGATAAAGTTGAATTAATGATGATAGAGGTTAATGGTTATTGATTGAATGTGGTTGATTGACGTGTAATGTTGGTTGTGAATTTCAGGAGACTACATGAGGTGAAACTATGCGTAGTGGCCACGATCACACGTAGTTCACTCAATGACCACTCATTTAGGTGCATTGCAGTAAAACTACACAGAGTAGCCAAGACACCGCGTAGTTGTGACCCATAGCTTGTAGTCGCCTAAATCCCTGTATGAGCAACTGATTCTAATGTGGTTATTGGCTTAAATTGGCAAAACTATGATGTGTGTAAATGTCAATTAGAGTTTAATGATTAAATGATATGATGTGGGAATAAATAAAATTAATATTTTATCTGAAGAAATGAGATATTTAAAATGAAAAAATAAGCACGTCGGACAAAAGAAAAGTTAGAGAATAAGTCAAGTAGGTAGGGGTGCACATGGTTCGGTTCGGTTTTTTCATCAAATCGTCAAGCGAACCGATGAGTTCGGTTTTTCTTTTGTGAAATCTATAGTTGAACCGTCTTTTGGGTAAACCTTTCGGTTCGGTTAACCGCCGGATCGGTTCGGTTTAGTTCGGTTTAATCGGTTTTGTTATAAATTCACTAAAATAATTTATTTAGATTTTTTCATTTATTAAATCTAACATACCATATTTATTACAAAACAACATATATGTATTGTATCTAATTAGTTTTGTTTGGGCTTAATAAACAACCAAAATAAATAAATAAATATATATACACACACACACATATACACACGTATATATATACACATACATATATACATATACATACATATTTCGGTTCAGTTCGGATCGTTTTGATTTTTCAATTTGCCAAACCGTAATCGAACCGTTCAAATCGGTTTTTTAAATTTCATATTTATATCCATCTATTTAATATCGGTTTGGTTAGAATCGGTTCGGTTCGATCGGTTTTTTCAGTTCGGTTTGGTTTTTGTTCACCCCTGCAAGTAGGTTAAAGAAAGATCAATAAAATGAATAACTAAGCGGAAAATTTGACTTAACGGAGAACGGAGTGATATAACGTATATAACGTAGTGATGGTGGATATGATGTTTTATAGACTGTAAGTGGTGCCCTAAGGTTAGATTAATTAAACAAATCCCCCTGCACTAAACATCCTCTATGCAACAACTCGACTTGAAAAACCTAAACTTTCATTAGTTCTCACCCTCACGCACACTGGGTTCCAAAATTTAGTGCCAAACCCCACTTTTGGCCGAAACCCAGATCATTGAAACGCTTTTACTCACTCAAAACTAACTATTTTTGTTCGCCTTGTGGTGATGTCAATGAATCGTCTCCGTCCAAGACAGAGACTTGTTTTCTCTGGCTTCTCAACATCTGAGGTATTTTGCATTGCCATTATATTATCTGGGTGTTTCTTTGTTTTACCTTTCTTGCGTAAATGTATGGTGTTTTTTGGATTGTATTTGGCCCTGTATTTTATTGTTTTGACTTGAAAAGTAATGTGGTTGAAATTTGCATATTTCTGAGTTCTGTTATTGGCATTCAGTGTGAATTATTGGGGTATGATCAACAATTGGGCCAAGAATTTGTATGTATGTTTTTATGTATTTATGTCCACTGCCGTTAAGTAATAATTTATTCGTGTTTGATCAAACTTGTCTTTTTCCTTTTTCAAGTTTAGTGAAGTTAAATTGTGGAGCAAAATAAAGAAAAAAACTTGCAGGGAATGTTAGTTAGACATGTTATTTGGGACAACATTCTAGTTTTGTGATTAGGGCGTTGGTACGACCAAAATATACATGTAGAAGAAAGGTAGGGATAGAAGAGATATGATTGCGCACAGAAAAGAGTGATTGTAGATTCAGTTCTATCCCATGTGAGTTTCGGGTGGGCCTTTTCAATATCCACAAACCACGATTGGGCTGCGTCCGTGAGATTGAACGATTCCAGTTTTGTATATGGTGGCACCAGATTGTCCTGTCGGTTTTCGGTCGAAAAGTCAGTATTCTGAGTTCCAAGGAATTGAATTATCTCTTCCCTAGGTTGTCGGCTGCCGGATGACTCACCACTGGAGGATATGGCGTGCAGACGGGGCTGTTTGGCCTTCTGATAAATGCTTGAACATCTCCAATACGAGTGTCATCAGATCTTGGTTTATTGCTTCTTTATGCCCATGACTTTTGGCTCTGATGCCAAATTGTTAAGGTGTCTACTCGACAATGATTTGTGGAATCGGGGTTGCGTCTAGTAGCGTTGTTGCAACGGGAACCTATGATGGAGCTCGAACAGAGAGCTGCATATCCGAAAGCTCAAGGAGAGAACTGTCTATCTCAAGATTGATTTGTAATTGGATGATTTTCATTGATGCTTGTAAGGGATTTAAATACATCGAGTAGATAACACAGATAAGCAACTATGCTGTAAGTTTAGACATGTAGACACACTCTAAACTTATATTTTGTAACTTCTTATTTGGAGCTAACTATATGAAAAATAAATAGATAAGTTGTAAACAAAAAAAATGAATTTACGTCTTCCTTTGGAACTATTCTTCAAATAATTTCCTACGCACAAAAGAGTCCATAAAATCACTCCCCTTGTCCAAAATGAGCTTTCCTTCAAGCTCGAAAGTCGGATAAAGTGTGTGAAACTCTGCAAGATCTTCCCATGTAGCATCGTCTTCAGTTTGTCATGCCCAATGCACAAGAATTTCGCAGCTTCCCCTATTAAGTCGTGAACATAACACTTGTGAAGGTGCTATTAGAACCTGGCCATCATGCAAAGGAGGCAAAACTGGTGTTGCAGTTGGAGGATCCCTGGCAAATTTCTTAAGTAAGGAAACATGAAATGCATTGTGCAATTAAGCATCTACTGGCAAGCACAGTCGATAACCGGTGTGTTTTCTTGGTGCGTCGACCATAATATTTTTTGTTTCCTGTCTTGTGTGCTTTTTCTTGATAAAACTTTTTTGACAATATAATATACATAGTGCTTCGTTTGAATTACTTGAAGTTTTGACTGTCTGATTTGGCAGTTTTATTCCTTTCTGGAAGGGATGTTGGATCAATTGCATAAGTTACTCTTCTGTTCGATTTCTTAATTTTGGTATGAAAAATTATTTTGCAATCTTCTTCATGAATAGGTTGACAAGATGGAGAAAATTTTGATGGACCTGAAGCAGCCACTGGACAAAGAATTGTTTCAGAAGATTGCTAGAAGTTTTAAGTGAGTTTGACTCCAGACTTACATTAACGGATAAAATTCATGGTTTAGTACATATTATAAAAACCTATTGATCATAGTCTGGATTTTGAATTTTAATTCACATAGAACTAGTTCATCAATCAGCTGTACCATTTTTAACTAATTTGCAAAATCTATAGCTTCCTATCAGCAATTTGTGAGAATATTCCTTAGGTTGCTTACTGTAAAAAGCCTCTCTTATATTCGGGTAGTGTTGCCAAAGTCATTCAACAGTCACTTGAACCTATTTATTTTTATAATTAGCTTTTGAGAAGCATTTTTGATAATTATAGTTTTTTTTTGTGCAAGTGCATTCCTTGTGCCCACTAAAGTATGCATACTCCATAAATCATCCATCCTTTAGAGGCTTAAGCTTACTAATTTTTTAGGAGGCATTTTCTCGGTTGCATATTCATTTTGTGAGCCTTGTTGAGCTAATTCAGATGCTAATGTTTCACATTTGATTGAAATGGCTCATTTCATAATGATTAATGTCTTCACGCTTTATCCTTGCAGTTCATCTTCTGGTCGTGCTGGAAAACCTATTGTTAAATGGAAAGAGGTGGTTACTTTTTGCATCTTTCTCGAGGTCCTGTTCTTGTTGATGATGCATCTTTTTATGAATTTGTATAGTTTTATACATGCTTATCTTGTCATTCCTGTGCGTAATCATTGCTTAGGTAGAAAGTTGGTTCAAATGTAGGCAAGAAGATAACCCTTCTAGGGTTGCTTCATCAACTGAAGTATCTAAAGATAGTTCACTGCCAGCAGAGGCTAATGATTCAAACAAGGAGAAAACAAGCTCTGAGACAACTGAAAGTACTTATATTCTTATTGCTGTTTTTTCAACATTGCGTCAATACACTAAACAACTCTTTCACTTTTCGTGTTCCCATTTTTTAAAGTAATCTATATGTGCCTTTCTCTGTCAATTCTTTTTTGTCATGTTTGTTTTTTCATTTTAACTTTTATCACATTTTATAGTCAGAATGCCAACTTGCTTAATCAAAGCAACTGAATCGGACAATAACAATCTGTCAACATAAAATGGCCAAACAAACATGCAAGTGTGTATGATGTTTACATAATTTCATTTATTGTTAACTAGTTTAGTCGCTGAACTACTAGTTTTTGCTTACGTTACTTTGTTGTCTTGACAGTACTTTTTGTAAGATTCTTTAGTTATCAGATATTCATCTGTGGTTGCTTGTAATTTCTTGCAGACACTTCTTGAAGAGTTTAATTTGCAGCTTAGTTGTCTCAAGTGCTAAGTTGATGGGCTGTTTTATTGCCGTAAAAGTTCAATGTGCATCTGAATGTTCAAAACTAAACTAAAGCAAATTAGAAAGACTTGATTAGTTTTTCTTGCCAGTTCAAATGTTTGAACGCTAATGTGTGTTAGCAGGTTTGTTAAGGATTGATGTGACATAGTGAGTCTTATCATATAAGGCGATAACTTTGGTATATCTTGGCTACTATAGACTTTAGTGATTATTTGTCAAGGATTGTCAATAGAACCTATCGTAGGATGAACTTGAATGCCAATCTATTATACTTGTAATGTTGTGGGTAAGGACAATTTAGAATAAAAATTGAGCAATAAAACAATCTTGGCTCTTCTGATACTGTTTTTGTTTCTAAAATGCATGATATGCTGGTAGGATACGCTTACTTCATAATTGCTAACTTGTTCTTTTTTTGTACAAAAAGCAAAAGAAAAGATGCCAGATATATCAGAGTGGGAATTTGAGGCTAGGTCATCAAAAGACGGGGCATGGTATGTATGACATGTGGCTTGTTTGCTTAGAAACATTATTTTCTATTTTTACTGCGTTTCCAAGACATGAAAAATCATTTTTTTTTTAAATTGAAAGAATGTGGGTTTATATATTCATGTTGTTCAAGCATTGTAGACTGATATGATATCGGCCCACCCTCCCTTTAAAACCTTAGCTGATAGGAAGAGAAAGAGCTCAGCTTATATATTGTACATTTGACTTTTATTTTTTTTCCATGTGGGACTCAATCATTACACCTCCCATCAAGGACCCATGTCCACACGTGTCGAGCACTTAGCACGGTGTGGGTCGAGCACTTGAACCAGCCTTTCCTTTTTTGGCCCACAAGGTGGCCCCTCCACGGTCCAAGCTTGGTCCTCCACAACTGGGTCCAGTTGGGCGAGGTTAACTCTGATACCAATTGATACGATATCGACCCACACTCCTTTTATCAACCTAAGTCCAACTGACACCCATTCATGGGAACTGACACCCATTCATGGGCCGGCTGTAACCAAGGCCCAATAGTTGGTCAAGCAACCCTCTTGGGGCGACCACTCCCATTAAAACCTTGGCTGATAGGGAGAGGGAGAGCCCCACTTATATATTGTACATTTGACTTCTATTTTTTATGTAGGACTCTATCATAGACCAATATGTTTTCGAGTATAAAAAATCATCTGGCATAAACTGGATAGTGGATAAAACGATGGGCTTTTTGCTAAGATGGAATATTAGAAACTACAGACTGAAGGCTTTGGAATTTTGGTTAATTCCATGAAAAATAATTCTAGCTTAAATATTATTTTTTTCTTGAAGCAATTGAAGTTTGTAATCCTCAATTTCTCCAATTTCATGAAACATGAAAATTTCTCAAGATTTAACAGGTTAAAAAGTCCTTTCAGCCTCATTTTCTGTGATTATTACGTTGATATTTCAAGTGAGAGCTGGCTCCTTGAACTCCCCTTTTAGCACATCTCTTATGTTACTTAACTGCTTCTATTAGTTCAAACAGTACTTATCTTTTTATTTTGTTAATTGAAGAAAGGATAAACAGATCCTGCAAACTCAATCCTCAAAGGGATAAATCATCTTATACCTGTTTTCTTTATTGATAAAGAATAATATTAGCTCCTTAACTAAGTGGATGACCATAAGCATATGATTGTTTTCTTCTATTTGCAGGTATGATGTTGAATCTTTTCTTGCTCACAGATTTGTTGGGCCTGGTGAAGCTGTAAGCATTCAGATAATTCTTTTTTTTTTTGTGACTTAATTAATCTAGCTCTGGGTATTATGTTTATTGAGACTAAGAAGTCATCATGTCATATTTTGTAGAAATGATATTTGAAAAGAGAATAATTGAAGTGATTGTGTGTTGACTCAGAACAATTAGTAAGAAGCAAATGAGATAATGTTGTTGTGTCATACAAGCAAATCGTATTATGAAGTCTTTGTTTCCATAAATAAATCTATCTGATTAATTGTATGATTTGTTAAAGGAAGCTCTTGTTAGATTTGTTGGATTTGGTGCCGAGGAAGATGAGTGGGTGAATGTAAAAGATGCAGTGCGAGAACGTTCTGTGCCACTCGAGAATTCAGAATGCAATAACTTGAAGGCTGGGGATTTGGTTTGCTGCTTCCAGGTGATCTTAGTTAGTTGCATTATTCTGCACTAGATTTATTGATTTGTTTGATGGTTCAATTTTCTTAAAACATAGTAATGATTGATGCACCCACCAGGAGAGAAGGGATCAAGCAATCTACTATGACGCTCATATTGCGAATATTGAAAGAAGAATGCATGACATAAGGGGTTGCAGGTGCCTCTTCTTGATTCGATATAATCATGATAATACAGAGGCAAGTACAGCTTTCTCATTAAATCATTCATCTCAACTACTTGGTGCATATTCTGGAGTTTATCTTTTTTGTTTCATTTAGCAGGAACGAGTTCGTTTAAGGAGATTGTGTCGTAGGCCCACACATTAGGTCTTAGCCTTCATACTGTCTGTATTTCCTGGAGAATTTTGATGGAAGAGGATGTTTTTATCATATGAAGCTTCAAAATTGTTAGATCTCCCGCCGTGCTGGGGCCTCAGTTTTTATATTTTGGCTTTTCGTTTCTAGTAAGCCGATCAGCTCACCTCAGCTTGTTAAATGTTAAAAAGTAAATTGTTGGTACATAATTATTGGTATATATAGTTAGTTTCCTCCTGAAAATATTCACTCTTCTCCCTTGAAAATGCAACAAAAAATCCATCCTTAATTTGGTCCAACCGGTACGAATTGCCACGCTAAACAACCCTTGCCGATGTGTTGCGACAACTTAATGTGTCAGTGCCAACCAATATGACAACATTGAAAATCAAATGACGACTTTAAATCTCTTAACTAGTTTTATATCTTATGTTTTACCAAATAAAAAAAATTAGACATATAAACACGTATAACAAGTATGTAAGTGGCTAAATCAATAAATTGTTTCTTGAATTTAGAAATATTATTTTGCACTTACTAAATTGATTTTGTATTCTCTTACTCCCTTCATATTTTGCAGATTACTCTTCAGTCTCCTATTTACATTTTCAACCATTGGTCCTTAGAAAAAGCCTTCCGTCACTGGCCATATCCTTGGCTCCTTGAACCAATTTTTTGCTATCTCAGGCTCTATTTCAATTCCTAATTTGCAGTTTACGTTTATAGATCTCCATTTACTTTTTTTGCAAATAGTCCCTAGAAAAAAAATTTAGCTCCTGGCTGGAATCGCCGCCTTCTTTAGTTTTTCACTTACTTTTTATTATTCTGTCATTCAGTTTTACTCTCCAGTACTCTATTTTTATGTTTTGCTATTGTTATTACAATTCCAAGCAATTTTATTTCAATTTCTCTGCTCATTTATTTCATGTTTGTTACTATTGTTATTGACAATTTTCTTTGTAATCATTGAGTTAGCAAATTAAGAGTGATAAAGTCGTCACGTTTATTATTTTGCTATAATCGTTTGCATATGAAGTCAAAATTACGTGCGTAATATTATTTCTAAAGACTTTTCTATTTTTTTCAGTTTGGAAATACTATAATTTTCTGGCATGCTCACGCAATCATCCACACCAACCTTTTTCAAGGGGTGTTCAATTTTTCCTAAAAATTTAAAAGGGATAGACAATTTAGCATGCTCGGTGGTACCCTAATAGTGTTGACAAACATGGAGATGATGTAGGAAATGATTGAAAAGATTGAAACAGTTGAAATAATGAAAATAGAATAAGCAAAAATGATGAACCTTATGAAAATAGAGGAAATGAAAATGATGAACCTGATGATGAAAAGATTTGACCTGTAACAGTTTCCCAGGCCATTCCTATGGCCGTTTCAAGTCACTGAATTTTAAATTTTTCACAAGTTCTCGTATGTTCTAAGTTATATTTTTTTTGCCGAACTTTGATGATATTTTTTGGGGCGTTACAACTCTTCCCCTTAAGTATTTTCATCCCCGAAATTTGAAACAAGTTAGGTTTTCGATTCAATCACCCAACTTAAACGAAAATTTCCTACTCAAACTCTTAAACTTAAACAACCAACAAGGTTAAGAACATACCTCAACTCATCCAGTCTTGGAAAACAAATGTGGGTATCGCTCTTGCATATCTCTCTCTCTACCTCCCAATTAGCCTCCTTAGGCGAGTGGAAACTCCACTTCACCTTTATCATCGGAATCTCTCAATTCCTCAACTGACGAATATAACATGGTCAACCTGTATCTAGTAAAAAAATAAATGATAAAGATGTGTGAGCAACCTGTATCTAGT
>CANYCX011181304.1:0-10496 GCA_948193385.1 Breynia disticha f. nivosa
AATGCGCGCCACGAGCGAGGGAAGAACTGGCTGAAATTTTGAAGACCTTAACGTTCATTACGATCATCCCTAACGCGCGTTACCTATGTTAAAGTTCATTACCCAAAACCTAATGAACGTTACCTTAGGGTTTCTCCACTCCGCGTTCTATCCGGGAACTCCGTAGCATTTTTGCATCTTCCATAACGTTCATTACCAAATCCGTAATGAACGTTACCAATCAGTAATGAACGTTACCTATCTTGATAATGAACGTTAACCTGGAGATTCACTGTTGTCCTGTTCGTAGCTTTGAATAACGTTCATTACCGATGTTCCTTGGCATAATGAACGTTACCACTTATCTAATGAACGTTATTCTGGAAATTCCATCAGATTCCAGTCTACAATTACTCTGCAAATAAATCCATATTGTTTTAACAAGTTACACCATTATCAAAACAAGATCCGGGACTTAATGTTGATCACCCTTGATCCAACACCTTTGCCAACCATTGATAATGTCTTACTTGTTAATGGTTTAAAGCACAATTTACTTAGCATTTCTCAATTGTGTGATTTAGACTTTGAAGTTAAATTTGAATCTACACATTGTACTGTTACCAAAAGAAAACAAAGTTGCTTTCATAGGAATTAGAAAAGGAAATGTTTATATTGTTAATTTGCATGATGAATCGTCTTTTAATGAAAAATGTTTAGTCTCTATTGATGAGAATTCAAACTTATGGCATAGAAGATTAGGACATTCACCTTTGCCTCTACTATCTAAATTATCTAAAAATAAAATTGTCAAAGGTCTTCCTAAACTAAAGTATGCTAAAGAACACTTATGTGAACTTTGCATAAAAGTTAAACATATTAGAGGTTCGTTTAAATCCAAGAAAGAAATATGTACATCCAGAGTTTTAGAACTTGTACATATGGACTTGATTGGACCTTCTAGACATGTAAGTTTAGGCTTAAAGTTATATACTCTTGTGATTGTTGATGATTTTTCAAGATTTACATGGGTTTACTTTCTCGCAAATAAAAGTGAAACATTTCACGAATTTGCTAAGTGGTGTAGACTAGTTCAAAACAAAAAGAGCTTAGCAATTATTACAATATGGACGGATCATGAAGGAGAGTTTGAATCCAAACTGTTGGAAAGTATGTAATTGAGCACTACTTTTCAGCTCTTAGAACACCTCAGCAAAATAGTGTTGTAGAACAGAAGAATCCTACGTTAGATGAAATGACGAGAACGATGTTGAACGAGTACAATCTTCCAAAGTAATTTTGAGCTGAAGCAATGAACACTACATGTTACACCATCAATCGAGTACATCTTTGGCAGACTCAAATGAAGACCCCTTATGAAATGTGGAAAGGTAATAAGCCTAACATTTCTTATTTTCATCTATTTGATTGCAAAGTATATATCCTAAACAATGGAAAAGATAATTTGGGAAAATTTGATTCAAAATCTGATGTTGAAATATTCTTAGGATACTCTAGTCATAGAAAAGCATATAGAGTATTCAATGTTAGAACTAACATCGTAGAAGAATCAATACACGTCAAATTCGATGACTTGATATCACCCCTTAGAAGAGTAGTGTTCGTGGATGATTATGACATAGAAGATACTTTAAGGAAAGATGAACAACGTGCTAAGAAAACAACTCAAACTGAGGATCTTGTTCAAGATGAAGTTAAGGAAGAAGCACTTGTTCAAATGGAAAAGGATTGAGCAAACGCCAAACAACATCCAATCAATCAAGTCATTGAAAGAGTAGAGGACAGAGTTAGAACGAGAAGAGGAGTACTTGAGTATCAATGAAACTTTGCGTTTGTATCAGTCATATAACCCAAAAATATCCGAGAAGCCTTAGAGGACGAAAAATGGTGTACAGCCATGTAAGATGAACTTAACCAATTCAAAATATGCAATGTTTGGAAATTGGTTCCTTCAACAAAAAATAAGGCAATAATAGGAGTGAAATGGGTTTATAAGATCAAACATGATGAACATGGAAATCCAATGAAGAACAAATCTAGATTGGTTTCACAAGGATACAACTAAGAAGAAGGATTGGATTACGAGGAGACTTTTGCACTTGTAGCAAGATTAGAAGCTATACGGCTATTATGTGTCTATGCAGCACACAACAAAATCAAGCTGTATCAAATGGGCGTTAAAAATGTTGTCTTGAACGGAGTAATTCAAGAAGAAGTCTACGTAAAGCAACCACCAGACTTTGAAAATCCATAAAATCCAAACCACGTATACAAGTTGAAGAAAGCATTATACGAGTTAAAGCAGGAACCTAGAGCTTGGTATGAAAGATTAAGTTCATTCTTAATTCACCATGGCTATGAAAGGGGTCATGTAGATAACACTCTCTTTATTAAAAGGCATAAAAATGATGTACTCATATGCCAAATTTATATGGATGATATTGTATTTGGAACAACTAACCCCTCTATAAGTGAGCAATTCTGTTTGTTGATGAAAAGAGAATTTGAAATGAGTATGATGGGAGAGCTCATATTTTTCATTGGATTACAAATAAAACAAAAGGAAGAAGGTATTTTCATTCATCAAACAAAATACAAAAAGGAGTTTCTCAAGAAGTTCAAACTTCAGGACTGTAAGGAAATACAGACTCTGACGACATTTATATTAAAGCTTGATAAAGATGAGAATGGAAAGTCAGTTGATGAAAAGCTTTATAGAGGTATGATTGGTTCATTACTCTATTTAACTGCTTCTAGACTTCACATAATGCTTGTAACATGTATGTGCACAAGATTTGAATCAAACCCTATAGAATCTCACTTAACTGCATGTAAAAGGATCTTTAGATACTTGATTGGAACAATTGGATTGGGTCTCTGGTATCCTTCATGCCTAGATTTTAATATTGTTGCTTATAGTGATGCTGACCACTATGGATGCAAGTTGGACAGAAAAAGCACCAATGGATCGTGTCACTTTATTGGATACTGTCTAATTTCTTGAAGTAGAAAAAAACAAACAAGTGTAGCAATTTCCATAGCTGAATCAAAATATGGAACTGCTGGCAGAGCATGCTCACATTATATTTTGTAAACTAACATGGAGACAAGATTTAAAAATCTTGATCGAATCTAAAATTTTTTTTTAGTTGTTTTCAATGTTTGCAATCTTGTATCTTCTTTAAAAGTTTTGTCATTATCAAAAAGGAGGAGATTGTTAGATCAAAGGTGATCAACATAGAGTCGGGACTTAGTTTTGATAATGTGAAACTGTTAAAGTGATAAAGATTGATTTTTAGGTGAAAATACATTCTGGAGGAAATTAACGTATGTTACTATTTGGGAGGAAACATAAGTTATTCATCAGGAGCACGAATCCAAATTAACGTGGGTCAATTCAGTGGCAACATACGTTAATCTGAATAACGTACGTTATTATGAAGATTAATGTACGTTAACACGTTTGGACAGTTTTTTCAAAATATTTGACTTTTGATCTACAACGGCTAGATTCGATTTCAAATGGATACATACGCTCCTGTAGGCTATAAATACGATCCAAAACCTTCAGAAATGTATCTAACAACTTCAAACAAGTTTAGTAAACACTTGAGAGTTTTTAGGAATTATTTTGTGATATTTTGCAAGTTTTGTGCAAATTCTTGGGAGATTCTTTGTAAGATTTGTAGAAGCTATCTATGAGTGTTAAGAAGTTCTTCTGAACTTTATATTATAGATTCCAGTGTTGGAATTGTGAGAGTTATATAGAAAAGTTGTTGTAAGAGAGTTCTCACTTTGCTAGAAAATGATTTTGTAAGAAAATCCTATAGTGGAGCTATTGTAAATCCTTAGTAGAGCTGTTAAGGTAGTGGAGTAGGTAATTCAGTACTGAACCACTTTAAATCGCTGTGTTAATTCTTCTTCTTTTCCACTTGTTTTTGAATTTCCACATTAATTCTACAAGAACGAAGAAAAGGGCTCGGTTCAAGATTCAACCCCCTTCTCTTGAATCCTACAATATGTACATCTAGAATTTTGGAACTTGTGCATATGGACTTGATTGGACTTTCTAGACATGTAAGTTTAGGTGAAAAATTATATACTCTTGTAATTGTTGATAATTTTTTGAGATTGACTTGGGTTTACTTTCTCGCTAATAAAAGTGAAACTTTTCACGAATGTGCTAAGTGGTGAAGATTATTTCAAAATGAAAAGAGCTTAGCTATTATTGCGATAAGGACAGGTCATGGGGGACATTTTGAGTCTAAACCGTTTGAAGATTGGTGTGAAAAATACGGTATAGAGCACAACTTTTTGGCTCCAAGAACACCTCAACAAAATGGTGTTGTAGAAAGAAAGAATAGTACATTAGAGGAGATGCCGCAACTAATGTTGAACGAGTACAACCTTCCTAGTACTTTTGGGCTGAATTTATAAATACTGCGTGCTACACAATCAATAGAGTACATCTTCGGCAGAATCGAATGAAGACCCCTGTGAAATGTGGAAAGGTAAGAAACATAATATTGTATTTTCATCCATTTGGTTGCAAAGTATATATCTTGAATAATGAAAAAGATAATTTAAGAAAGATTGATTCTAAATCAAATGTTGGAATATTCTTAGGATACTCAAATAATAGCAAAGCTTATAGAGTATTCAATGTTAGAACTAACATCATAGAAGAATCAATACATGTTAAATTCTTTGATTTGATCTCACCCCCTAGAAGAGTAGTCTTTGTTGATGATTATGACATAGAAGAAACTTCTAAGAAAGATGAACAAAGTGCTAACAAAACAACTCAAGCTGAGGATTCTGTTTGAGATGAAGTTAAGGAAGAAGCACCTGTTCAACTTGAGAAGAATTGGGCAAACGTCAAACAACATAAAATAGATCAAGTCATTAGAAGAGTAGAAGATGGTGTAATAATAAGAAGAGGAGTACTTGAGTATCAAGGAAACGTTTCGTTCGTGTCAGCTGTAAAACCCAAGAATATCCGAGAAGCCTTGGAAGATGAAAAATGGTGTATAGACATGCAAGAGGAACTCAACCAATTCCAAAGATGTAATGTTTGGGAGTTAGTTTCTTCGCCCAAAGATAAGGTAATAATAGGAGTAAAATGGGTTCACAAGATCAAGCATGATGAAAATGGGAATCCAGTCAAGAACAAATCCAGATTGGTTGCACAAGGATACAACCAAGAAGAAGGATTGGACTACGAAGAGACATTTGCACCAACAGCACGATTTGAAGCAACTCAGCTATTATGTGTTTATGCAGTGCACAAGAAAATCAAGTTATATCGTATTGATGTCAAAAGTGCATTCTTGAATGAAGTAATTCAAAAGGAAGTATACATAACACAACCACCAGGCTTTGAAGATCCAAAATATCCAAACCACGTATACAAGTTGAAAAAGGTGTTATATGGGTTGAAGCATGCACCTAGAGCTTGGTATAAAAGGTTAAGTTCTTTCTTAATTCACTATGGCTATGAAAAGGGGGATAACACTCTCTTTATCAAAAGACTTAAAAATGATGTACTTATATGCTATATTTATGTGGATGATATAGTATTTGGCACAACTAATCCCTCCATGGGTGAGGAATTTTGTTCATTAATGAAAGGAGAATTTGAAATGAGCATGATAGGAGAACTCGCATTCTTCCTAGGACTTCAAATAAAACAGAAAGAGGAAGAAATATTCATTCATCAAACTCAATACACTAAGGAGTTGCTGAAGAAGTTCAAACTTCAAGATTGTAAGGAAACGCAAACTCATATGGCATCGACATTGAAGCTGGATAAAGATGAGAATGAAAATCCAGTTGATGAAAAGCTCTATAGAGGTATGATTGGTTCATTACTCTATTTAACTGCTTCAAGACCTGACATAAAGTTTGCAACATGTATGTGTGCGAGATTTCAATCGAATCCTAAAGAATATCATCTAATTACTTGTAAAAGAATCTTTAGATACTTGTTGCATATAGTGATGCTGACCATTGTGGATGCAAATTGGTTAGAAAAAGCACTAGTGGATCTTGCCATTTTATTAGATCCTGTCTAATCTTTTAAAGTATCAAGAAACAAAGTAGTGTAGAAATATCCACGGCCGAATCTAAATATGTAGGCACTGGTAGTGCGTGTGCAAAAGTTTTGTGGATTAAATACCAACTTGAAGATTATGGTATTAAACTTGAGAAAATTCTAATAATGTGAGATAATACTAGTTCAATAAATTTAAGTAAAAATTCTATGATGCACAGTAGAACCAAACACATCGAAATAAGACATCATTTTCTGAGAGATCATGTTTAAAATAAGAACATAAGCTTGGAATTTGTCAAGAGAAGTGATCAGTTAGCTGACATTTTCACCAAACTTATAGAAAAAGCCTGCTTTGATTCAATAAGGTTTAGGTTAGGTATGTGTGATTCAAATGAAGTCTAAATAGATTTTTTTGATGATTTTATGATTTTTTATGCATAATTATTAAAAAATGCTTATATGTTTGAATTTTTTAATTTGTTGTTAATTGATGTTATTTGATGTTCATTGATGTTAATTTTGTTGAAAATGTTGTTTTTCATATGTTCTTAAGTTAAATTTGATATTTTGACCTTGATGTTATAATATGGTCATTGAATAATTAAATGTTAAATTTTGAATTAAATGTTTTTGAATAGTTTTAGATTGATTTTGAGTTATATGGTATTCATGATTTTAGTTTTAAGTATGAAATTCTATGGTAAAAAGTTTAGTTTCTGCATATTTTTGACTTGATCGTACATTAAAATGGTCATTAAGAATATTGGAATATGGTTGGAAGGAAAACGACGATCAACAGAATGGTATTTTGCTGGAAAATGGAAAATAACATATGTTTATGGGAAAGAATAACATACGTTATTCTAGAAAACAGGGTATATGAATAACATATGTTGAAATCATCTCAACCTACACTAATCCAATTAACGTCCGTTAATTTTGAAAATAACGTACGTTATCGATTCCCAAACCTTTCAAAACACGCGCAGAACCCTTTTCCTCACTTTCCCTCTCTCAAAACCTCTCGCCTAAACGCTACAATTTTCCCAAATCTCTCAAATCTTCATCATTTTGCTTAAAATCAGTCCCAAAACATCCCCAAGTACCTCCTAATCAAAACCCTAACTTCAAACCACTTCAAAAACCTCTGAATCTGTCAGATTTTTGAATTTTCTCAAAAACTCAAATTCTAAAAATCTTCAAATGGCACCCAAAACAGCAGCTAAAAGGACTAGAGGTGAAGGAACAAGCTCTAGACCTCAACTGGACTACAACAACACTCGATTTGTAAGTAAACAAGCTAAAACTCATTTTGAGAATGTGTTTATTCATGAGAATTTGGTTGAAATTTTATTTTTTAGCTTTAGTTCATTGTCTGTTGTGGGATTGGAGTTAGAACCCACATTTAGGAGAGTTGAATTTAGTAATTTTGTGACACGGACTTACGATATTCATGAAATTTTGGTTAAGGAATTTTATTAGAATTTGAGTCACAGTTTTTATGATTTTGGTGAATTGACTATTAGTTCGAGAGTTAATAAGATTGATATAGAATTTTTTTGAGAGCAACTTGACAGTTGGTTCTATTTAAAGCAAGTTGGGTATGAGTGTTTGGGCAGTTGTGAGCATAATAAGGACGCGAATGCTGAGTTTTTAAGAGATCCTAATATTGTGTTAAGCAGTAATAAGAATAAGGCGACTGCTATTAATTGGATTAAGTCACTGTCGAGACTTGCTAGAGGACAGAAAGAGTTGGACTACAACTCTTTTTAGAGTGCAAATGAGGATGGTGTATAGTGCCTTTGGGTTATTATGCCCAAGGTGCATACAATCTATTTTGAGAGGCATTGATCTGGAGGTCATGTATCACGTCTTACGGGGAAATGGCGTGAATTTATGCTTTATAGTGATGTCTTATATGATTAGTAAGGCAAAGCAGATGCCCATTGACGAGTACAGATCACGGGCTAGATAGAGGCGAGCTGGGTTGCCTTTTGGGTCAATTTTGAAGCACATATTTGAGGAGTGTGAAGTCGATTTGGATGGACTTCGAAGAGCAGAAGTCCATTCTAACCAGATAGTATGAGATTCTTATCTTAGGACGATGAGGTATTATCGGATTTTAGATCAGGGTTGGGTATTTTACAAATATTTAGATGACGGGACAGTCTTGCACGACAAGTCTTACTACACAGTAACTGGAGTTATTCCTCCACCTACAAGACCAGAGGTATCTTATAGTGGAGCAAATCCCTCCACTGTAGCTCCAGCACCTTCTGTAGGCCCTTATACTTCTGCACCTCCACCACCAGCACCAGCACCAGTAGCTGCTACTGCATATGCTCCTACTGATCCTACAGTACTTGAGCGACTGTCAGCACTAGAGAGAGGACTGGCGTATGTCAGCAGGATGGTTAAGAAAATAGCTGACAAGCTCACTTGTTCATTTGAGGAGGCCACTCAGACTGTATCTTTGGCACCAGCACGAGCTCCTCCTGCTAGAGAGTGATGAGCAGGTAGCAGAGTCTTCACTCTGGCCTTACTGACCTTGTCGCACTCCTTCAGCTTGATCTCATTTCCAGTTCTCTGACCGACATTTCTCTATTTTTTGTCCATATTTGTGTTTATATGTTTATACATTTGCACGTTCATGATTTATGTTTTTATTTATGATATGGATTATTTATCTTATGATTTTTAGTTCATTCATTTCTTATATCTCTGATTTCCCGTTATAATGACTTCACTAATAATCTTAATGTTTTCATTCTTATTGAAAGGGAGAGTCATATATACAGGGGGAGTTTTCAACCCTTTGTGCTAATGACAAAAAAGGGGAGAAAATAATGAGAAAAAAGAGCATAAGTTTAAATGAAAAAAAATATTGATTAAATTAATAAAAGGGAAGAAAATGTTTATACGTTAAAATTTAAAATTGTTTTGAAAAATGATATGTTATGGTTATTTTGTGTGATTATGCTATGTTATTTATTGTGATTTATGGACTAACGTGGAGACAAGATTTAAAAATCTTGATTGAATCCAAAAATCTGTTTTTGGTTGTTTTCAATGTTTGCAATCTTGTATCTTCTTTAAAAGTTTTGTTATTATCAAAATGAGGGAGATTATTGGATCAAAGGTGATAAGCATAGAGTCTCGAACTTAGGTTTGATAATGTGAAACTATTTAAAGTGATAAAGATTGATTTTCAGGTTAAAAACACAAATAGTGGAAGATTAACGTACGTTAATATGGAGATGCTAACTTACGTTATTCATGAAGAATTCTAGAAGTGTACAATCCAGAATAATGTAGGTCAATTCAGTGAAACATACGTTAATCATATTAAAGTACGTTAATGTGAAGATTAACGTAATTTAACACGTCTGGACATTTTTTTCAAATATATTGACTTTTAGCACACCACGGCTACATTCGATTTGCAACAGATACATACGCTCCTAGAGACTATAAATATGGTGAAAAACCTTCAGAAATGTATCCAATAAGTTCCAAAAACACTTTAGAGTTTCTAGTAATCAATTTGTGATATTTTTCAATCTTTTGTGTAAATTCTTGAGAGAATTTTTGAAAGCTTTGTAGAAGCTGTTTCTGAGTGTTATGAAGTTCTTATGAACTTCAAAATACAAAATTGAGATTTTGTGTTGTGAGTTTTTCATAGAAAGTTTGTTGTAAGAGATTCTCACTTTGCTAGAAAATGATTTGTAAGAAAAATCATATAGTGGAGGTTTGAAAATCCTTAGTAGAGGTGCTAAGGTAGTGGAATAGGTAAGTTAGTACCAAATCAATTGCAACATATATAAAACATAAATTCATAACTCAGCGGAACCAAATATAATAGTTTGATCCAAACTCATAATATTACAAATTTCAAAGATAATTAAATCTTCAAATGAAAATCCACAAAACAGAATAATGGAGCTCCACCTCTGACAGTAGCAAGTCCTGTAACGCCCCAAAAATTCGTCCAAATTTTTATCTGAAATAATAGGGAAGAGAGAGATAGTTAATTCGTGTAATGGAGGTTAGAAGATGCCTAAAATTGAGTGGAATAATGTTTATTATAGATGGTAAATATGTGCGTATAAGATATAGGGATGTCGGGAAGTCGAAAGGCGAAAAATGGCCAAAATTTGGCCAAAAATTGGCTGGGAACGGCCATGGAAGCCGTTCCCTAACCGTTTGGAGTCCCATAAGTTGGGAACGGCCAATGGGAACGGCCTCAAGGCCATTTTCCATGGCCGTTCGGTTTGTGTTTTAGCAGATTTAAGTTCAGACGCGAGTTTCATTCGGGAGAGAGAAAAAGAAGAATTAAACCGGCCAAAAACCTCTCAAATCCGTCCCAAACCTTCCCAACACTTCAAACACTCAATCCTAACTCATTTCCACCCAAGATTCTATCGAAAATCAACTCCATTCC
>CANYCX011181462.1:0-40181 GCA_948193385.1 Breynia disticha f. nivosa
ATTGATCTTGAATCTCTAAAAAGTTTGACAGATGAGCATTAAGATCCTTATCCTGTAGTCCATCAAATTGCACATATCGTTAGACTATCTGGATAAGATTTCACTTGATCTCAAAATTATTAGCCACCACCTTTGGTCTGACTATGCTGGAAATAGTGTCTGTCATGTCTGGCCAAGCATAGTCGAACATTGTCCTTGGTTTATGTTCTTCTATGGTTGGAGCTACTGAGTGCTCTAAATTCGAGTCGATTTCGCTTTTGAGATCAATAGTAGCTTTATCTTTTAGTAACTGGTCGCGACATTGAAGGATGATTGTGCGTTCAATCTCAGGACTGGTTTTGACTAGATTGGAATTATCACTCTCGGGCCATAAACCACATGTAAACCTACAAGAATAGTCAACAGAACACACAACCAAGCATAAAATCCAATGGAAAAATAAGTAACAAAAAATAATGCAAAAAAGAAAAATAAAAATGACTAGAGTAATAAACAGATTGAGTTCTTAATATTGAAGTGTCCCCAGCAACGGCGCCAAAAACTTGATACAGATAAAGCGGTGTTAGTACCATAACTTATTAGGCAAGTGTACCTGTCGAATAGTAATATAGCAACTGGAGTATCGAGTGTCGATCCCACAGAGACGAAAAAGTGCTAATACTATCAACCTAATCTATTATCTAATCTAACAAAATTGATTTTTAAATTAAACTATGAACTAGAAATAATAACACTAAAATTAAAGTCAGCAAAGCAGAAAGAATCAAAAGCTATGCAGAAGAGTTAGCTAAATTCAAATGGGAATAAGGAAAATATCTAGACTCGGCTTCTCATAAGATTTCATATGTGTGTAACTTAATTAGGTCGTTTAATAATGATTATTGGACCGCGGGAATGTCTATTCTATGTTAAAGTATCTTTTGATTAAATTAACAACTAAGATAATAACTAAGATTGTTTAAAAAAAAATTGACATCTAATATTAAGTTGATTGGCAAAGTCTCTTTAAAACTAAAACCCTTAATTCAGCATTATCATTTCTTACATTCCTTTATTAGTTATACACTAATATGGAGGAGTTATGTAATTCTATCTCTAGAATCATAGGCAACTCCTTTCAACTATTCAAGACCTAATTCACATCACAATTTCTCAATCTATCAATGTGAAATCAATAATTTAGCTCAAAGGCAAACATTCACTAATAACATAGCTGAATCTCAATAATTCTTATTAAAACCAACAAACAATCAAATCACAAAACATAATCCATCAAAGGACTCTTCTAATCTAGATATCCATGTAAATTTAGTTCATACTACGACCAAACCAATCACCAAAACAAGTAAAAACCAATATATCAGAAAAGTAACCCATGGAATTGCTTATAAGAGTTAACAAACCTACAATCTATATCAGAAATCTCTTTTATGGTGGTTTTTCGGCTCAAATCTCTGCTACTCTTATGCTGCAATCGACTCTCTGCTATGCTGACGACTCATAAACCAACATCCTTCTTTAGCCTTTTCAAAAGACTATTTATATGAAATCCTAGAATGTTCTGCAATAAGTTGTGAACGGTTTGCAAAACGAGCTGGGAAATTGTTTTGCAGGTCGTTTAATAATGTTTAGCACGAAACCTTTAGTTGAAACGGTTTGGGGTATGGTTTGAATAAATCATTCTGCAGGCCGTTCTAATTTGTTGAAAACTTTCTGTAACTTCGTTTTGAAGCGAACATTTTTGGAAATGGTTTAGGGTATTCTGCAAATCGTTGTGATCCCTCGAAAAGCTTTTGTAACTTTTTGAAACTTTGGTGAGTTGAAACGGTTTGACAAACAGTTTGAGAAACTGTTTCCCAGGTCGTCCTGGTCTTTTTGACAACCTTCTGTATCTTCTAGAATTGTAGATGAGTTAGAATGGTTTGATAAACGGTTTACTGAGGTCGTTCTACAAATCGTTTGCTTTCCTCTGTTCGCGCTTTTCTAGCTGTTTTGCTGTGTTTCAACCCAAATTCTGCCTTTTCGCGCTTAAAGTTCCACGAGTGACCTGAAGACATAAAAATTACAGAAATTATGAGGAAGTATTGCCAAATTGGCCAAAATATCTGATAAATGTCATAAAAATAGGTATCAAATATATGTTCAAAATGACATTTATCAACATACAAAAACAATGCACATACTTAGCATTAAAATTTACTACAATTACTAAAATATTTTTATGTGTTATTAAATCAATTAATAAACACCACAAACAACATTTTAACATTGAAGACACTTCTGCCCTAGAATGATTTTACCCTTTTTAATCAATCAAAACTTAATTTTATTGAACTAAAACATGTAACAATCAAACTAGTCATTTAAAATAGCAATCGACCATGTTTTAAAATCACAATAAAATTTTTCAACATTTTAATTATGACCAAACCTAATAAACATTCTTAATTACAGTCTTAAACATCAATTAAACATGTTAAACACAATTTCATTTGATTTAAAATCATTTTATATCCAATCTTATAAGATTAGGTCATAAAACCATCAAAACATGTAATAAACATGTAAATTTCGGTCCATTAGGGTTTAGGCTAAACTAGGGTTTTTAAGTCAGCCATTAAATCATTTAATAACAATCCTAATTCAGTTATGACAGTTGATTTAACCATAAATTAACCACATTCTTGATTTAAAACCAATATGGTCATCAAATAATCAAAACAAATTAAAACAACCCATGTTACGACTTTTAGAAAAATTTCAGCATCGTTTTTCAAGTTTGGCAAATTGTACATCAGTTTCCATGGTAAAAATGCACACAATAATGCATGTAAGCCGCTATGATACCACTATTAGGATTTCAATAGTTCTTATACAAGTTAGCACAGAGCAAAAAAATAACAAATCGTTCAAGAACAGCCATTGAAATTGTCCAAGAATCCAAACATACATAGCATTGCAAAAACTTAACTAGTTTAAGCATTTACCTTAAAAACTATTTGGAAACCTTTCTAGAATGGTTCAAGATGAATAAATTTCATAACTGTTGTAAAGGACCAGCCTATACAATCTTCAAACCAAGCCAAAAATGTGCTACAAAGAAGCTACTTGTACGTGACCTTCCTCTATGCTCACACACACACAACTAGTCCTTCACAAAAAGATCGAGTGCTAGCTCTATATGGCATTCACGACAACACAAGAGTTAGTAGAAGAATAAAATGAATTTTTCTCACCTTGGGAAGCCACAATTTTGGCCAAGAAGCTGTGAAAATAAGGAGAAAGTGTCTTTGTTTTATAGCCACACATTTAAGAGTCCTAAAGGAAAGAGGAAAGCTAAAAACCTAATTGATTTGCACTTATCCTCTCTTGTTTTCATCCTAGTCGACTTCACTTGGATAAGGACTCAAATTTGAGTTCAAATATAATTTATATCAGATTAGGATTGTTAATAAAGAGGTTAAAGCCTATCTTTAAGGTAGGACACGTTTTCAGACAAAATGTGTCATAAATGTGTTGTATCTTTATCTTATTCATATCTTTATCCAAATTTTATCTAATCTCCTAATTTTTAGCCTTAAATTCTACTTTGATTTAAATTCAAATTTTGAATCTTAAATCAATTAAAATTAAGCCAATAATTCTAATGGATAATTAGGAGAATGATTCCTTTTTAGACAAGGCACATGTTTTGGACTCATGTCCAAACTTGTCCTAATCCTTATCCAACTAAGATTCTTACATCTTCATGATTAACTTCCTAATTAGTCTATAACTAGAATTAAACATAAGATGGTGTGTACTATCTATACATTTTACACATTTTTAAGCCTCATATATTTGTCCCTAATATGACCCAAATATTCGTCCAAAATTGGAAATACCAATTTTTCCCTTTAGATTTAGCCTTTTTGTGGGATTCTATAGCCAAATTTAAAGTTGGAATCAGAAATAATTAAACCCTAAAGGTAATAAACAAACTCTGGCAAAATGCTACAACAATCCAAATTAAATGAGAATGTTGTAACACTTGTTTGACCTAGTCCAATCTTACATAGTCTCTTACCCTAAATGTCAAAATTACATAAGGCATAGGACAATCATCCTTATTTTGTCAATTCTTTTTTTTTATATTCCAGTGATACTGAACTCTTTCTGATAAATAATGAAACTCATTATTTCATCTGGGTGTGGCCACACTCTTTCTAGTATACTCATCAAGTGGCCTAGGTCATTTTCTCTCTCCTCAAGAGCGGGTAATTCCTTCACTTCTCTCATGCTCTCTAACACAAACCAATACATACCCGATCATACCCATTCTTGTCACCCTTTTACGGACACATTAGGCGTATGTCTAAATATATAAAAATTCATCTAGAGTTTCATAGAGATTTTAGGTCTAAGAACTACGATGTAAGACTTGCACATGAGAACTACTTATGATTCTAAACCATTTAGTTGTTCTCATTGGCGGATCTAAACCAAATACCATGTCCCAGACATGTATACATGATTTCTGTAACATCCACATCTCAAAAACCATATAATTAATGAAATAATTAAAATGAATAATAATAATAATAAGAATTTGTTCAATAAAACAAAGAAAATAAGTGGTTAAATACAAGTTGATGGATGGTTGATGGAAGGTTGATGGAAGGCTAATATCAAGTAAACATAAAAATGGGAAAATGATGGCAGAAAAGAAAGTACACGTGGTAGAGTGTGTACTACACGTTGTGTGTCCCACAACGTGTTGTATGTAATGACCACCTGTAGTCTCCTTTTTATGGCAATTTCTCGATTAAATTGGAACTTGAAGTAGTTGCTAGCAAAATTAAAGTATAAAGGAAGATGGGGAAGGATTTCAAAACAACAGAAAGGGAGATTAATAGATATTGAGAGAGAGAGAGGTTCAGGAGAGTTGAAAAATAGGGAAATAGGGAAGAGAAGGAAAAAGAGATTTAAGGAGGAATAAGTTAAAATTGAGCTAAAAACACGTAACCGATGATAGTATCGAGCAGGATATTGATTGGTAATTTGTTATTGGAATTCTCGTGGTTAATTTACAAATTTTATATATTAAATTGATTGTGAATTTAACTTAAAAGTTAGAAATTCAAATAATTGATGAGATAGGAAATTGATAGGATTAAAATAGGAGCATGCATATTAATATGTTGTTAAATTGAATTTATAGAGAGTTTCGTATAGATCGTATAGGACGACAGACTAGACGAGCAGGACAGAACCAGAGTTCATATCGTTTGAAGTATTTTAGTTAGCAGGTGAGTAGTCTAACTCACTTAAAATACGAATTATTATAAAATTTAAATGCGTGATAGTATATGATAGATTGTTAATATATAAATTGCAAAGAAAATATCAAAAGTGGAAATAGATATAATTAAACAAGAATATGTTAAAAGTGGAAATGAATGCGTATATACGATTGAATTGAGAACAAGTTCATATGAAGCGAAATGCGAACAGGTACGAGATTGATTATATGATTGCATGATATATATGTATATACAGGTGTTGTTAATATTGGTGATATGTTATGGTTTGGTGGATTATGGTGTGGATTGGTGATATGATCGATCATTGTAGACAGAAGTATATTATTGTAGACGGAAGAACACTATTGTAGACGAAAGACAAAATATACATGATATTGCATGACGAATATTCAACACGTATAATTAGGAATATGATTATGATCTTAATTTTAATATGAAATGATAATATGAATATTGTTACAATAAATGATATTTCAGTTTATAAAGGGAATGAATAAGTTATTATGATTATGATTTATAAGACTACTCACTGAGCCTGCAAGTCACCAACAGTGATCATATATTTTTTTTAGGACCAGGTAGTGAGATAGCTTAGCTTTCGAGATTTTGACAGGTGGATTAGCTGTTACTCCCAGTGTTCTCTCTCTTCACCAAACATTAGCTAGAAGTTGATATGTTTGACATTTGCATGTTGTGTGTATATTGGATGTGGTTTGTACAGTTATGACTGATATTTGGTTTGATTGAGATGACTGTTGTTGTTGGATGATGTTGGTTTGATATATGTGTATATATGAGTGTTGTTTGTTATTCTGGACGATAATATAGGTTGAGGTGAATGTTGTTATTGATAAGAGAACCTATATGTATAAGAAATTGTGTTTCTGATTTAGATTATGTTTGGTTTGAATACAGGTTGATTTTGTGTATTCCAGGTTACAGTTGATGTATATAAGTTGTACTTAAATGATACAAATTTGTGTTGTACAGTACAAAGGGCGTATTAGATCAACATAAGGTCGAGCCCATGGGTGTGTTGATTAACACAATATGTGTTCTGGTCATTTTTCTGATTGAACTATTTAGTTAAAATGGGAATATGATTGAGTATATATCATAATATGATATGTACAAGTATCGAATTAAACAACCTTGAAGTAAAGTTTTAAATTGTCGATATAAAGAGTTAACAAGAACAGTAATTGTGTGATTACTATGATAATATGATTGGGATGTTTTAATTTCTAACTGACATCTCATGTCCTTGTGTTTCGTAAGACTGAAGCCATTAAGTCAGAAAGAGCATGCTAGTCTTAATTCATCTACTATTCTTTATATAGCAATGACCGACTAGGGATGTTTCAGATCAAAATCAAATTCATGACTTCAAATCGTAATTCTAATTCTAAGGTTAACAAAATGGGACACATTTTTTGTTTAATTTTAATGAGCATCATAATCGTTTTCTTTACTCTCTTCAAAATATTTTTTTAAATGAACATTATTCGTCGCCCATTTTTTGATTATCATGTATTTTCTTAAATTATATATTTGAAAAGGTTAAAAAAAATATTTTTCCACACTTCAACTATTCATTTAAATATATCAAAATAAACATTGAATTACGGCTTACTTCTTGATCAATCAATTTAATGTTGATGACTATTTGTAATTTATTTTAATTAGATAAGTAAGTTTTTTTAGATAATTTTTTTTATAAGTGATTTATTTTTTTTATTTAATAAAATTCTACATCTTAACATAACAATTACATATTACAATTTTAATATTATTCTTTAAAATTTTACATTCTCAATTTTAATGTCTCATTCATGTTTTTTTTTCATTTTTGTAAATTATGAAATATTTGTATATAAAAACTAAACTTTAAAATATTAAATCTATTCTTAATAATTTAGTCAAATTATAAATAAATATAAAGAGTATGATTACTATCTTTAAAGAAAATCACAATAAATTTGTTAAATGAAAAAAAAGCCATGATTATTATAAAGAAATTTTTTAAAATTTATAGTAACATGTTTAATAAATAATTTTTTATCTAATATTTGTTTATGTTTTAATATTGCAAATACATTCATTAATTGTTTTGCATATATTTATACAATTAATACAAACTTTAATATACATCTCAACACATATATTTTGTATTTATTTCATACAATTTTCTGTCGCATTGTTTTTTACTACTTGTGTAACAATTTGTAGCAAGTTTTAAAAAAATTAACAAACTAATAAACTTTAGCTCCATTTTTTACTAATTCAATTTGAATTGAAACTCGTTTAATGACAACAAGCATATGAATGACACGTATAAAGAAGAATCAAAATCGAATATCTGTCTCATACATACATACGTGATTCAACTGAGTGAAGCCGTATGTTTATGCCAACTAATAGTAATAGAGCGACAAATCAGAATTTGCCGACTATCTATACCCAAGTGCTTCATTTTGGTTAAATACGGAAACAACAAAACTTTAAATCAAATTTTTATCTAAGTAGTGATAGTGATGGAAGAAGAGACCAGACAACCGCCTGATAAATACTGCCTAACCTCTCATTCTCCAAATTAAATTCCTAAACAAACAACCATCTAACCTACGTATAATGCTCAGATGACATTTACGTTAACCACCTAAACTGTCGCCAAGTACATATGGAGCTCACTGCTAAGATTTCGTGTGACTTCTTCAACTATATTAATACTAAGTACTTCCCAAGAGGGTCATTTTCAAGACTGCTTTGAATTCCATTCAACTACTAGCCTAGTTATATACAATTAGAGTCGGTCATGGATTTGGTTAAAAGATCAATTTTTCGTTTTCTTTGGATATTGCGCGTAAGATAAATGCTTGTTCCTTTCATGAGACCGCGTTTTCCGGTATTGTCAGATTTGTAATGATTCTAAATTAAAAGTTCTCCTGACCAAGAATATCTCTACAGCATCCTCTTTGCTGAACAAACAGTAACGTTTAGACAGAAACAGGAATCTACTGAGAACAGAGAATTTATAATAGTAGTTTTCCAATATACATTGCAACAAAATAGTAAACCAAAACAAAAATTCCTTTGCTTAGCTTAAAAATCCCCTTAACTTTATAGTCAAGTAAGTACCCGCCTCTGATTTTGACAGGGAAAACCGCAAACCCCAAAAAAAAACCAGGGGCATCCACGAATTAAACTAGATTAAAAAAATCCTACTAATATATACACGCATGATTCTCACAGATGATCCGCTTGTTTCAACCGTTGTTTAGAATATGGAGTTCAAGTAATTGTTATAATGCCGCTTGTTAAACTCCAGCAAGCTACCGTAAGTCCGATCGGCAACCCCAATGAAGAGAGCTTCTGTCTCGGGGCTGAAGGATATGCCAGCAATCTCTCCAAACAGATCTATCTCTTGACACTTCACATAACCAGATGCCGCATCAAAGACGTGAACAAAGTCTGCAGGCTCTGCCATAGCCAAGAATTGGCCATCTGAAGTGAATTTTAGAGCTCTTATTGCACCCATGTTTCCTTTCAGTACAGCCAGGGAGCTGGAGAGGTTCCTGATGTCCCACAGTCTGCAAGTTGTGTCTTGGTTACCGGTGGCTAAAATTCGTCCATCCGGGTGCCATGCAGATGAGAATGAATAATCCAAATGACCTTTCAAGGTATTAGTCACTTTTCCAGAATTGGCATCCGCAAGCAAGCAATCTGAGCTATCACCAAGGACTGCAAAAAGTTTGCCATCCGGGCTGACAGTAGTGTTCTGAAAGGGTTTAACAGAGTGCATGAGTTCGATGATTAAACAAGTCAAGTCTTTCAAAGTTCAATTCTGAAATAATGACCGATAAGTTTACTTACATTCACTGACCAATCATACGTGAAACGATTCAGGAGAGTAAAATTTTCAGTATCAAAAACTCTAACTTGGGCATCATTGTTTGCAGCCATTATACACAGCTGTCCACTGCAAAAGGAAGATACTAAGTACTGCGAGATCAACGGTAAAGATAAATTATCAAATTGATTCAGCTGCCAAGTTCCTTACCCGTGATTATGATATATGTCCACAGCATTGGTGATGGCATTGTCATCTGTTGTTAGCTTAGCGGAGAAGGCAACTCCAGGTTGGTTCAAATACTGTCATATAGAAGAACAAATCAGAAAATTAATCCAAATCCAATGAAGCAAGTTTAATGATGATAGCATAGCTGAATGTATTAATGAAGCTCTCTAATACCTTGCAAACAAGCTCTCCTTGAAAACCACCAGCAACCATCAAGTTCTCTTTTACTGCCATGGTACTTATTTGCACTCTGGAGAGTGGTTGAGACATCAAGCCTGGACGGTCCTGGAAAATGAAAGGATAATTAGCCAAAAAATGACCACAGTAATTGTTTGTAAAAGGATTATTTCATAGAAAGCTCTGGTTCTATGTAGCATACCAGGATTGGAACAATTGGTTTGGCAACATTGAGTACTTCTTTTCCTTTCTGCAGCAATGATGACCAATGCATCACAGAATAATTTTGCATTAGGTATACATCATGCTTTGAAGTCGCCCACAGCAAATTCCTTAGCTGCACATCACAAAACGAACCAAAAGGACAAACTCATCAATTTACTAATTCAGTTGTTGAGAAAAGCAAGCGGCATAAATTTACATAGAAAAGATGACAATGTCAGCTAATAAGCTTCGGATTGCGAAACATGAAAAGTGTCGAATAATGCTAATAGGAGAAATTAAGCCAAAGAAAATAGTAAATATGTATAATGCGTTTTGAAAAAGCTTTATAGACACACATGGACAATACAGAGTATATATTTAAGGGAAGCTTCCTTTTATAAACTAAAATTCTTCCTGGTTGAAAATATCATGGAATTTTTTGATACCAACTGATTAAGACAATGGGAAAATAATCAGATTATAGAGTATTGCATTTCACACACAGAGGTTAAGCAACCAAAGTAAACAACATGAAAAGCATGGAAATGAAATCAAGAATAAAAAAATGAGAAAAATGCAGAGGTTATGAATGCATAATTGCATATTCAGTATTGGTCAGGCTGGGTGAAACTGATACTGCTAAACTACAGGAGTTGGCAGAGGGCCCCCTTAAATGCTCAGATATTTTCCTATCATACCATATAAACAACGTATCCACGCCAGCTGCTCAGATTCTACTTCCGACCTGCTTAAAAAGCTGAAATAGAGATGACAATCCTAAATGCCACATGTGGGTTAAAAGGCAAATAATATATTCAACAATCAACAGAAACAAGAAAGGCAATGAGACAATGCATAAGTTATAATTAGCTTGCGTGCAAATTATATAAACAAATAAATAATTCAGCACACAAGAAGTATGCTAATGCAGCCATCAGCAAGGCCATCACAGTTGTATGAAGAGGGGTGTCAAATTCTGTACGCTCAAATTAGCCATGAACATCAGCATAGCATTTAGTTATTATTTGGGTCAGCAAATATTTTCTGCATAGTTTTCAAAGTCACCTAGCTATGTGAACGTGATTAACAACTACTGGACAGGTAAGTTGATGAATGTTTTGGAGCATGCAATTTGCATTTCAAGAATAATATGCATGTATAAATGTCCTAAACTTATCGATTATTGGAAGCATGTGAGATACTTCTACAAATAGTTCAATACATGGTATTTTAACATGACGAGTGCAAATTATTGCCTTACCTAGTATTACTGATTATATCAATATGGATCACTTGGTATATATAAATTTCACTAATTCTTTTTTATAAGCTTTTAACAAGGCGTGAATGAATAAGATCAGGCTTCCTTAACAGATCTGCACAAAAAAAGGCTTAGTGAATTAAAGTCCCATTTCAATTCCATGAGAGAAATATGAAATTTCCCAAATGTAGAATTGAAATGGAAAACATATATGAGTTATATAAAATCAATTTTCAAAGAAAAAATTGCTTTCACATAATTGGATAGTCACGAGGCAGAAAATCAGAAGAATATTTGGCCGGTTCATTTAATGGCCTCAGCGAACCACTACTTATGCTGAAAAATTTATATTCTTGATCAGCAAGTGTACCATGTCCGAATATTTTAGAAACTTTATGCTAATATGACAGTTAAATTTAAACTCCATACCTCCGGTAAGTTCAGGCACAGATCAACAATAATTTATAGATCAATTCATCAGGATTTTCTAAGAAAGACAATAACACTTATCACCCTGCAAAATCTTACAGTAGTAATATGCATATAAACTATAGCCTACAGCACTACTGATGCCACTAGTACATACCAGATTCAAATTTGTTGCATGCTAACATGCGATTGCCATGAATTGTCACTTTGATGATCGACAAAGATTAATATTTTATGATCGCAATAATTAAACAAAGATCCAGTAGATAGTCAAGTAAAATTCCGGTCAAAACTAGATCCGGGTAAAACAAAGTTCAACGCAGCACAAGGATGAAATTTGATGTATCAAAACACCATTTGACAGAACGGTTGTTACGAGTGAACAGATTTATACACAATGAGATATTGAGACAGAATAAAAGCTTTAAACGTGAAGTGATGCACATGAAAACTCGAACTGAATCAACCAAACCAAAACAATCCATATAATGAACATCGAAAAGTGGAAAAAAGCGGTACCTGAAAGTGAACAATCGTGGATTTGACAATCCTTGTATTGAACTGAAAATCATAATAGTTGTTTCCCTTTTCCATTTCCAAACATTCCTGTAGAAACAACAACAATCATCAACAGTTGTAAACTTAACAAAGGTTGACGTAGAAGCGAAAAATAAAAAGCAAAAGACCTTATGAAGGTTTTGACGTGAGTGAGAAAGGTTCTCATAGTTCTTATATTGCTGCAATCGAGTCTGACGATACTTATCCCTCGTAAAATTTAACCTATCCCATGGTATTCCCTGTATATCCTTCCCATTTCTCGCCTCTAAAGCTGACGTGTCACTTTTCGACTTGCTCTGCTTCCATTACAACACCTTTAAAAATTAAAATCAACCTTCCAAACCATAACATAGCAAATAGTAAGCATAAGAAAATAGAGATACCGATTCAAACTCGTCTTCAAAGTCCGAGTCAACTGAGTGGTTATGAGAGTCAGGTTCCTCGTCATCGAAATCACTTCCTTCATAGTAGTTGTCTACGAATTCAAGGTCGTCGTTGTTGAAGTAAGCCATCACCTGCATCAACATTCAAAACGGCGACGTTTCAATATTCACACCAATAAAAATAAATAATAACAACAGAGAAATTGTAACTTAAAAGTAATAATAACAGAGCAGCTGTAACTTACACCGAATATGAAAACACGAAAAAATAGATCTGTGTCCGAAAGCGAAATAAGATTGAAAAAACTAACGGCAGTGATTTTCCGACCAAAAAGGGTTGCGAATATAGCGGGGTGGAGATAAACGAAACGGTGAGTTTTGATGATTGAAAAGGAAGAGAGTAGAAGTAATAGAGAGAGAGAGGGAGAGTGGTGAGTTACGGTTGGTGTGAGGAGCGAGAAGAGGGAAAGCAGTGTGTTGTATTTATAAGGAGGGGTGGGGGGAAGATAACAAAACGGAACGGAAAGGAAACTAGAAGGTGTTAGTGGAGCCCAGTGTGGGGCTGTTCTTCCCTGGTTTGTATTGCTTTGCCTGTTTTTACTTTTAAGTTACATTTTTCTTTTATTTTGGTTTAGTTATATTTGTAATTGCTGATTTGTATTGTGTAATTTATGGTTGCATTTTTCCTCTATTTTTATGACATTTCTAATTTTAGTTATTTCTCTTCTCCAGTTGAATTTGTTCTCAATCGAATCTTAAAGAATCTTTCTATAATCTTACGAATCTGCACTTTTCCAAAAAAATCGTACTCCATCACACGCTATTCAGTTTATAATCTGGATTCTGATTTTTGTAAAATTGTTTTTTCTTAAAATGGGAACAAAATATTTTTCGGAAAAAAAAAAAAGAAATTAAGCTAATTAATATAGTTTAAACCAATTTATTTTTAAATAAAACTTGCATCTTTCTTGCTTATATTATTAGGTACATTTGACATTCCGAACAACGCAAACACCAATTACATCTCAAATCTATATCACTAGACAAAACGAAGATGATAAAAATTTAATATTTGACAACTTAATTAAATAATATATTATATTTATATTATTAAAAGACAAGAAGATGATATAAATTTGATATTTGATAACTTAATAAACCATATATGACATTAATTATTTTACAAAAAAAATATTCATTAATAGATTAGAGTTTTTTTTTCAAAACACATGTTATAGTGGTATATTAATTCTATTTTTAAAATTACAATTAATTGATTTTCAAATTTAATAAAAAATATAAATTAAAATATTATATTATTTTTTATTAATAAAATTACATTTAACATAAAATATATTTTTATTTAATAAAAATTAACATATTTTTTAATTTAATAATTAATAATAAATTTTTTATAAAAATAATTTACAAATAAAATATATTATAATTTATATTAAGAGAATTAATATATATCACCCCGCAGTATCGTGTGAGTTCAGCTACCAATTTTGCTTATTGGAGATGGACAGTTGTCCACTAGCTTTTACAATCAAAGTAAACTAACAGCTTAGACAACAGTCAAAATACAGCTGGCTGTGACTCAAAAGTAAAATGAAAACATATGATCTTATCGGATCACTTACAAAGCTGAAAAAGGAAAGATATAAAGTCAAAATAGGTGGTTTAATACATACACTCTGGACCATATAATGGACCACTAAAAAGCAAAACACTAAAGTAGTGAAATCTTATCACCAAAATAAGAACACGACTTTTATGACTCACACAAACAAACAAACTAAAATAGCTTTCCCATGTGACTAGTTACGGGTCATTGTCAATTCTGGTTCTAACACCTCCTTCAATTTGTTCAAAGACAAGATGATTGGTTCTTATGAACCTTTGTCCTAAGCTGAAGAAGTACTTAATTGGTAGTCTAAAAGCCACATAGCTCAAAAACGTCAGTTGAAGAAATAAGTTAATAAGTTTTTAGTTTATTTATGATAATTTTGTAATCTAATAGCGTTATTTGGTTTTATTAATGCTTATATTGTGTGAAAACGTTATCTAGATTGCGTGGGTAAGAAACACCACTCCCCATCTTCCATCACACACCTCCTTTCACAAAAATAAAATTAAAGAATTGCTATTAGACTTCAATTAAGTAATAATCTCTTCATCATAAACGAAGATCAGTCTCAAATTAACACCTTAATTATCTAAAAGCAATAAAACCAAAATGTTAATCACAGAAACGTGCCGCCACCGCCATACACAAATTGGACATCCTTGGTTGACTTCTGTCCTGTTTGACTAGAAAAATCGTATGCTGTCTTGACAGCTGTCGGTCACATCAGTCTTCCGACTCCACTGTTTGCGATATGGTGAGTCCACGTGGTTGGCTTACCAGTCGTCTTCGTAATCCTGGCGTTCCCTACTTCTTCCACGTGGGTTTTAATGCTCACCTCGTTTTCCCGTCGTCAATAGCATCGCGCCGTTTTCTTTATTTTTCTTTTAACGTTTTCTGACGGCCGTTTCTTTAACCATGGTTGGCTACAAGCTACTGTCCACGTTTTCCGGTTTTACCATGGTTTTTAGTCAGAAATCTAGGCCTTTTCCGTCCGAATTTTTCCCTAAAAAGTCAAAATTATACTCCATTTGTTAGTTAAGGTTTATTAATTTAATATTAAATTTTTCTTTTTAAAAGTTATTAATCTAATTTTTTTAATTATTATCTTGTTTAAAATTTTTTTTAATTGTTATAATTAATTTTTTATTCCCTTTTTTAATTCTTATTTTATTTAAAAAGATAAATAAACTATTTTCTACTCTATTTATCATTTTTATAAAATTCTAAAGCTGTACAATTAATGAGAGGAGCATAGACAAATTTTTTATTCCTTAATTTGATTAATTTTATGAAGAAAAAACACAAATCATTTTTACATTATAGATGCAGTTAAATATATATCGACATTTACAAAACCAATTTGGATATGCAAATCTATAAAAGTGATATAATTTTGAACATATCGGACAAAATTAGACACCCTTACAATTAATGAATTCATATGGAGAAAGAATTATCCAGTAAATTTAAACATAAAGAGACATATTTGGACACATATTATTAATGACATTCTACTATAGTAAAAATAAAAGATATTTTTCATAAAATTGAAAGATTTTGATGGGAGAAAAAAAAAAAGAAAATCATAAGTTATATGGTCATATTTGATTCGTGAAAGTTTAGGACAATATTAGACGTTTAAATTTAAAAAAAATGAGGGAAAGTTATGCATCCTAAAATAAAAGTTATTTTATTTAAAAAACTGTTAAAAATGATTTAAAATCATATTTAGATAAATTATCATAATTGTAAATTTAAATAATAAAAATATTTTTTTTAGATTTCAAACTGTTGGGCTAAGGGGATTTGCTCATGACGAGTAAGGAAGATTCCTGACAAAATGTACATATATTAAGTATTGGGTTGATTGCATATATTCTTTGTTTTTACTTTTTATTGACAAATTAGTTATCATTTGAGTTTTTTTTTATTTTTACTTATTAAATTGCAAATATACATCAGTTTTGAATAAATAAAATTGATATATATATATATATTACATCAAGTTGATATTTAACTTAAAACGATAAAAAATTTATATATAAATTCATCTTTAAAAAATATAATAAACATAATAATTTAGTATATATTAAGTTAGAAGTTTATATTAAGTTTTAATATATGAAAATAGATATAAATTTATATATAAAAATGTTTAAATCCATATATAAAATTTATATAAAGTTTATATTAATTTTATATCTATAAAAATTCATTCTGTACAAAGTGCAATTAAAAAATTAAAAACTATTATTCTACAAAAAAAAATTAACTATTATTCTACAAAATTTTTTAAAACATTTATGTTTATGCAAATAAAAAAGAAAAAAATAGTGTACTATGTAATTAATCCTTAAATATTTGAGCCTATAATTTGGGTAATAATTTGGGATTGTTAGACAGACACATAACCCAATTAGCAACATTTATTTATACAAACTATAGTAGTTAATTGGAGTAGTTAAGGAATAATTGTGCATTATTATAATAAAATGTGGTGGTTTGTTTTAAAATTTGATAACTTAGAAAATAAAAATATAGGCTTGTATATTTTTTTTTTGTAAAAGATATATTTATGTATATAATCTTAATAAATTCATCCTATATACATAACAGTTTGGTGAAAACCTTAAAGAAGATAGACAATTATCAAAATTATTAACAACAAATCGTATATTATTTCTTATAGAGTCGAACCAAACTTGTCATGACCAAACATGTCATCTATCATATGGAAACAAAAATAGAGTCGAAAATTAAACATGTCATCTGTTAGTTTGATCTTGTCGCTCATGTGAACATCTGGAGTTGTAGTTTTTACTTTTATGTGTAGTTTAGTCTTCTTAAACCTTATCTTCATTTTCTTTATCTTTGTTTGTAGATGTAGATTTCATTGACTGAACCACTTAAATTCTCATGCGTTCTCTTATTTCTGCATAACTTGTATTGTGTATATTCTTAATAAGTTTGTATTCCAAAGAGGGAAGAAAGATTTTTATGGAATGAATAGATCCGATAGTGATATGCGTCAATAATTGAGCATCTCTTAGATTTCAATCTCAACTTTTCTATCCTCCCTTTCACTTGGCATGGAATAGAATCATGCATATTACCATGTTCCCAAATTATGGGATTTTCTCAAGTTAGCCTTCCAAATGTATCAATACTACAATAATCTCTTTCTATGGATGCCTTCACACCTTTTCTTTTTCCTTTTAAATCACGATTCCTCACACAATTTTTTTGGTTAAAACGACTTAATTGGTAATTAAATACACAAAAGAAACATTAATTTAATCGCTGGATGTGTCCCAAAACCCTAAAGTTGTGATGTGAATAAGGTATTAGTTGTTATATATTGATTGATGCATACATTCGTCACTCACAAAATGCCAACTTGGTATTGTTATTTATTTATTTTTTTTCTAATATGAGAATGATAATTATCCTTGTAATGGGACCTGCAAGCATTATTAAGGGGCTGTTTTATCACTTTGTTTTAGCTTCATTGGTTCCTTTAATTAACTCATCTTCTTCATTTCTTTTGCTTTCCAAATTTTTATCACAATTTTATAATTATATTGGTTTTAATCATAAGTTGTTGGTAAATAGTTTTGTTCACACGTTATATCACTTTTACTCAAGTGTTAAAATTATTTGGATACGGAGGATCTAACAAAAGAAGTATTCGATTACACTTTATGATTTATTCTTAAAACATAATCCAACTTTAGACTATATAATAGGTGTATAAAGTATCAACAAATTATTCTAACAAAAAGGAAATACTTAAATCATAAGAGAGGTTATTTTTAAACATCGGGCTGAGAGCAGTTTCATATGTTTTAATATAAAGTATGGATGAATCAATTTTGGAATATGGAGACTGATAGTAACATCCATTAATTCTTTCACTTGAGCATCAATATTCGTCGATGGTGAGTTATGGTTTCAAAAAAATATTGGTGAGTTATTGTTTCAATTAATTTTGTCTGAAGATAAGGACAGAGAAATTGCATGAAAAAGAACAGATATTGTGGTTACGTTCTGGGGAGATCTATCTGCTTCAGAACTTGACAAGCACTTTAGTTGAAGGCCAAAATATCTTGCAATACTTTTATCATGCAATCTGTCTCCGTCACCTTTTTGGAGAATGGCCCCTTCCATAACTTTGTCATTACTCGTCCGGATACATATCATCAATGAGCGCATCAACCTACAAGGTCTTGGTTGGACTCTCTCATTAAAGTTTAAAATTAGATTCGAGTCTGAAGAGAGTTGTTCCTCGTAAAAAAAGAATCGTATCTCTCGCTCCGAACTCAGTTTAATCTCGATCAATTTGTCAGGAATACCAGGAAATTTAGACAAAAAAAATAAACTCATCAAAATATATGTGAGATGCATAGCGGGTGATTTTTGGGCGACAACACGGTATTCGTTGTTACTTAATAACACCGTTTTAAAAAAGAAGAATTTAATCTTGATCATTGAATAATTATACAAATCTTGTTTATGCAACAACAAATTGGAAATAATATGAGTACCTGTAACATAAGTAGTATGGGCATTTGTGTAATTTCGCTCATTAAACATTTGTTAGTTACGTTACATATAGTTTTATAAATTTTGTAACAAAATGATAGGTTTGTAGTGTAAATATAATTGTTTTAATTTATAATGTTAAATAATGTTTTCATAAATAAATATTACAATAATATATTTAATATATGTGTCAGTGATTACGAATTTTTGTGGTAATATTTTGTAATTTCATCTTTATAAAATATTAATTAAGAGAAAAACATGTGGTGATATAAAATAAATGTTGTAAATGCATGAATAGTTCATCGTAAGAGTGATAATACTACTTAACTTGAAAAAAATATAATATTTTAATTTGTGAGAACAGTTTCATATTAAAGAGCATCTCAATACAGAGTGCAATTAACATTAACTGATAACGTAAATAACATAAACGTAAAACTAACATTGTTATCGCAGCAGAATGAAAGAGATACTTCGGATCCTCTAACAACTCTTGCGGTGAGAAGGAGGTTAACATTCATAAGTCATGACCCATTTTGCCGTGTTTTTGCAATCTTTATAAATGATCAGTGTGAAAAAACACTTATTTTAACATTCATGAGTCATGACCCGTTTGCCGTGTTTCTACGATCTTCATAAATGATCAGTGTGAGAAAAACACTTAATTTTTTCTTTAGTAGGCTTCTAGTTAAAAAAAGGAGAAAGAAAAAATTTGTCTATAAAGCTCAGGTTCTATTTTTTTTTTGATTTAGGTAATTGCTTCTCTTATTAGACAACTATAATTTTTTTCTCTTGTATAAGTGAACACATTAACTAGTAAATATTTATGTATAATATTAAATTACATCGCAAACTTAAATAATTAATTAATATATATTTTATCCTAATTTTATCCAAACTCATCATAGATAAACCCGTTAATTCATACACATATATTTTGCTATGAAGTAACGATCAATCAATTTAGGAATATGGATACTGTAGCATTGTGGCTAATCCCACATTGCTTAAAATTAGAAAGAGGGAAAGATTTTTAGTTATAAATAGAAGGCTTAATTCCCTTCTAAAATCATCCCTTAAATCTCTTTCTTTCTCTTACTTTAGTATTGTTCTAAAGTTTTCTCTATTTGTAATATTTCACTTGTAATCTTTTTAGTGAAATATTAATTTAGTCGTGTCTGGGGACGTAGGCAAAATTGACCGAACCTCGTTAAAATTTTGGTCTTCTTTATTTGTTTATTTAATAGTTATTGTCGGGTATAGTTGTAGTGATTTATTTATGCTATTAAATTACATGTTTAGGAAAATTCTGTCTAAGGAGTCTGGTACTTAAGTGATCCGGTGTGATCCTCCAGTCTTTCCTGAAAATTTACCTGGTGTGATTTTTTTGTATAAGTTTTTCTGACACTATTTAATTTATCAAACTTCTGCAACATTTATATTAAACTCTTATCCTGTCAATTTAGTTTTAGAAAGTTGAGTAGGAGATAATAGAAGCACACTGATTGAGAGATGTAGTGGCGCAAAAATATTGAGAATTTATGCATTTTCGAATTTTTTTTTTCGAATTTATTGCTCGTACTCCACTAAACAACAAGTATGCATAATATAAAACTTACAAATGCATCGTAAAACTACACAAAGACTACATATATATATACGATCTAGGAACTGACACGGGAGTATATTATAATGGGAGTACCAAGTTCGACAATTAAATTATGAATTAGACCTCTTAATTGACAGATTTAGCGATGGTCGGTGAGACACCACCTATAATTAACCTGACGAAACCCTTGTTATAAGAAATTTGACCGAAATCTGGCGAGGCACGAGCACCTATTGAGTTCTTTAGTCTACCGCCGGATGTAAGATTGTATGAACATATAGAAAAACCCAATTTAAGGACGAAATGGAAAAGGATGTTTCATTAAGGATTTGGGATCAAATTTGATTCTAAAAGCTTTCCCTGAAAGCTATTGACAATGAGCAGCAGCAATCACTTGTGGTGATGAAATGAATTGTGTTCAGAAAAATAAATATTATAAATGATTTTGTTTGACATATTTATTTACATGCACATAAATATGGAAGTTGTTTATATGATTTAGGGCATGCATGAATTCAATCTCAGCATCCGTCAAGCTTAGCTTTAATCTTTATTTTCAGATTTCCAACTTCAATTATTGGCTTATAGTCAACATTATTAAACGATAACGACTACAATCGAATTTATAACATGCAAGAATATTACTCAGATTTCGTTTTTTTTATGAAAAATAAATTTTTAAGAAAAAATATTTGTCCATAAAAAAAAGTCTCAGAAGTTTATCTTTCAGAATTGTATTTTTTTAGTGTTTGGTAACCATAAGAAAATTTGATTAAAAAATATTTAAATTTATGTAAATAAAATTTGAACATAAAATACATTAACAAAATAAAATTTATATTATAAAACTTAAGATAATTAGAAAATATTTAATATTATATTATATTTAAGCAAGTGATAAATTAGAAAATGTTTTTCTCTTTTAAAGAGAGTAAAATCTTTGTCACAAAATAAATTATTTAGAGAAGTTATTTTCTAGTTGACTAAAAAATATTTTTTATTAAATTTTTTTATTCAAACAAACAATAAAAAATGAAAAAAATATTTTTCTCCAAACAAATAGAATCTTAATTTTATTAGAAATTGTGTTTTTCAAATGAGAAAAAGCATTAGAATCGTAAATTTGATATACAAATTCATTATGGTGTTTGATTAGGTTAATTAATTAAGAACATGAAGGAAAGAAACAAAAAGAGTATGAAACTGAGTGTAGAAGTCGAAACGCAAAAAGTCATGACCACATTCTTCTTTGTTTGATTTAGACTTGCAAGAGATAGACTTGAAGTACAATTTGCGACTTCATTGCAATTCGAGACTTAGTTGATAAAATTTCCAATTCACCACAAATTGATTGGGCAGACTTAGGGTAGAGGGAAGCTGACTCGAATTTTAGAGTGTTTAAGATTGACTCGTTTAAAATTTCACATGTACGAGTTTTAGTCTAACTTTCTTGCTTAGCTCAAAATTTTGTTCAATTTTGGTTCATTTATAGTTCGCAGTTAACGAGCCTGTTTACGAGCTTTACCGAACATGACTAAACAAAGATTAAAATATAATTTTGTTTAACGACAAGAGAGCAGTTGGATGACGAGAAAGTAACAATGGTAAGCCGTGAGTTTGGAGGCCTATAAGACAATGGTTGTGAGAGTAGAGAGAGTCAAAGAGGTAGAGAGCAATTTGATAGTGTTTGAAAAAAAAATAAGATTTAGTAGATGATGAATATTTGATGACATTACGTGATTAAAAAATTTGGGCTTAGGATGAAATGAAATGAATTAGTTTCAAAACTATGTTGTTTTGTGTAAAATTATATAATTTCATACTAAAATATTTTGTAATTTATATATTATAATTAGTAATGACATAAAAATTAATTTTTAGAACAATTCACCTAAAATAAATTAACATATTTGACATTAAAATTAATTATTCAAAAAAAAACTTTGTAATTATCATTATATGTGTTTACTTAAAACAAATTAATACTTAAAACAAATTAACACATTGTTCAAAACTTTATATTCTATATATCTTTATAGTTATAAATTTTACCTTATAAATACTTTGTACACCTATTTGATAAAAATGTATATTTTTGTACATTTTACGAGCTTCTTCACGACTATGTTCATGAGCCTATTAAATGAGTATGTTTACGAGGTTTCGAGCCTAGTACTTAAGTGTTTAGGCTCAGCTCGTTTATTTAAACGAACTTGAAATTTTGTTCAAACTTAACTTATTAATCATGAACGAATTTTAAACGAGCTGAACGTCAAACTATTTGCGAATGACTCAGCTCATTTACAGCCCCGCGTACACTAAGATATAAATTGGTACTGCTACTTAGGTTTCTTTTTCCCATGGCTTGTACGAGAACAATAACTGCTGAGAATTATGTTAAAATGGATTTGAACGTGCAAGTTTGAGCTTTCAGAACTGTTGTAGTAATATTAAAAGGAGCTTTCTATTATCTCTTCTTCTGAGAATTCAAGACAGTGGAACAAATAGCCAATCCTTTAAATGTATTATTATTATTATTATTATTTTACTCTCTCCGTCCCAATTTGATAGGCAATTTTGCATTTCGAAATTAAAAAGCTAATAGTTTAGCTATTTATGGTAGTTATTATGTGACTTTATAATGTTATTTTTATTTAATGGGCTATTTTAATTGGATAATAAATAAAATTAAATGAATAAATCTACATTAAAAAACCCAAATGTCATTAATTTAACAAAAATAAATATGCATTTTAAATATTAAATGATGCATAAAAATAACAGTTGTCTGCACACAGAATTGCCGTCTTGGTAAGTTGCAGAAATTAAAGGTGCTGTATCTTCTCAAGTTTTGTAGCTCAAAACAAGAATATTTCATGTTGCAGTTTGAATTTTCGATCTATATCAGCAATTGCTGCATTGCTTTCTATAAAAGCAAGCCATTCCTCTTCTGTGCTGTGGTTTACTTCATTGACAAAGAAACAAGAATTTTGAAATAAAACTCAAGTAACTTTGAGCCTTTTGAATTCATATCGGTTTTCAGAAAAAAGTAAGCCATTTGGAGAGAGAAGTCGTTGCAGAGCAAGCAAAAATCGTGCCTGAAAAAGTAAAAAAAAAAAACTTAGTTCAATAAATGGAAAAGACATTCTTGAAACTCATTTTAACATTATAAGTTCTGCATAAGTTAATATAATCTTGTTGAATGGTTGTCTTACCCATTGAAATCCTACAAGAGCATACCAGCAACCTTGCAAGCCATACCCTCTAGTGCTCACTAACTATAAACACAGATAATATACATTTCATTCATAAAGGAACGATAATTTAAATAGGTGTACGTAATGATAAGCTCTGTGGAGGTTCAAGAAAGAGAGATCTACCATCAAAACTAGAGCACCAAGTGTGAAACATCCACTCATTGATAAACTAACAAATTTCAGATCTCGACCTGCCTGCATAACCAAATAAATGCAATCAAGAATGTTGCAGAGTCCAGACAAACATAAATTTCTTTTGCGCCCGCCATCGGCCCCTTCTATCTCCGTGACCAAGGACGGAATTAGAGGGGTGAGGGGTTAATCGGCCTTTTGTCGTGTTTAGTCACTTATTTTTTTTTTTTTCATCGTGTGTTTTTTTATAGTTCCGCCCCTTTTTGCTATATTTTTCTTTAATTTTGCTCATTGCCGTATTTTTTCATCTATTATTTTTAACTTGTCTATTTTCGCCTCTTCTTAAAAATAATTTTGGTTCCGTCGTTGTCTGTGATGGAAAAGAGAACAAGAATTTGCCAAAATTATAGTTTTCTATACATACCAACAAGGTACCCTCAAGGCTCTGAGTGCATGGAGTAACAGCTAGAGCAAGAAAGAATGGCAATAGCGCCTTGTGCATCTGCACACCCAAGAAAGAAAATTTCAGTAAACAAAGCCTCAGACTTAACATATAGATCAAGAAATTTATTCACTTGAGAAAACTGAAGTTTCAAATCAACGAAAAGAAAATCTGACCTCGTTTATGACCATTCTATCAGGTGTGAAGAAATTTGGGAATAACCAAGGAACTGATGTCCCCATAATGCCCAACACTAATCCAAGTATTGTTCCAATGATTACTAGCGATTTCAACAGCATTCGAGCCTGTCAGGTTTTTTAGCATCACGCAGAATCCGAAAATGAAGCCATGCAGTAACTGATGATGTGCACAGACTGACCTTTCGAAGACTCCGATTCGCTCCGAACAATAACTCAGGCAGAAATGATTGTGCAGTTTGCGAGAGAGGCTCGCCCCAAACCGTACACATCAAGAATGCTTCAATCAGAATCTAAAGAAGAACACAGCTAGCCATGAGTTTTTGTGAAAAAAAAAACTGATGAAACAGTAAAAGAATTGTAAAGCGAGATAGAACCTGATGTGCCGCCATGGCATGTAACCCCATAGATGTTGCAAAATATACAAGGAGAGAGTAGAATGCCACCTATTTTATTAATTTAGGCAATGAGAAGTATGCTCAACACACAAAAATTTAAAAAAAAACTGTTGGCATTAAGGCAATATGGAAGGTAATAAACCTTTGAAATCATCATTACAAAGACAGGAGCGGCAATTCCAAATATTGTCATTAAATCACTGAGTGATGGAATAGAGATGGCATATGCATTATATCCTCTTTTGCTCAGTGAATTGACCATCATAAAAGCTGATAGAACCTAAAACATCACCAGATGGTATAATTTAGCTATGGTTTTCTAGAATTGGAATGTATCAATGAGTATGCAAAAAATATTGGAATATTTAACAAGGATATGTACTTGTGAAACCATGGCTGCCCAAGCTGCGCCTTCAAGACCCGAGTTTAAGTACCTGCACAGGACCACAGCACCAACCCCATTCACTGCACTGGCTGCTGCCAATGCCTTCAATGGCCCCCAGGAATCTTTCATTCCAAGGCTGAGAAACAGATGAAGAAATCCTCAGTGCAATTTATGGTGAAGGCTCTAAAAAATGAACCATTAGACATCACAAATACAGGAAATCCAGGATTCCTTGCCAATCACGCAAGCAAATTAATACAGATTGACACGATGGTGAATGCAAAATTGGCTTTTAGTGATGATGATATGATACCTTGCACTTTGAGCAACCCATCCGACAAGAATTGCAGGCCATGCCAAACTTCGAACCTAAGAACAGAAACGAATTACATAAAACCTATGATTTGAATGCCTCTGCAACATGTAAACTACTTGAAATAAATGTTCTGCTGAGGAAGGAAGCAATGGAAAGAGAATGAACCTGCACATATTTGTTTGCTGCAGGTACAATATGCAAATTATTTTGCCCGATAAAAGCTGATGATGAACCAAAAGAGGACATTAAAATTGTTTTTTTTAAGACTAGTCAGCGAAAGAATTAACAACGCAGAGGCATTAATTTGATTTTCATTACCAGCTAAAACTGATGAACCAAATAATTTAATAAGAAAGAGCATCAAGAAGCCACAGCTCAACCCAATGAAGAGCAAGATAGATAGCTGATGTTGCACTTCATTTTTGTCCTGATTCAACAAAACATAAAGCAGAAATGAAAACAGAATTAATGTTTTACAAAGTTGAATATTATATAATTCAATGATGAAAACTGACCTTTTTGGCCAGTGAAGTAGCAACCAGATTTGAAGTAGCAATTGATAGGAACATGAAGATATAACTAAGATTGTCACACATAACTGTACCTGGACCTGCTCATCACAAAACTCCCAATGAAAAACAGTCTTATATTGCAGTAATATTTCACGTCAGGATTACAAGTTAGAACACTAATGGTTTCTCTGTTTAAGCACTTAATAATTTACCCAAAGCTGCAAGCTCAATAGAGCTTCCTTGACCAATAACTGCGGTGTCCATGAGACTCATCAATGGTCCACAAATCCACAACCCTGTTGCAGGGCCTGTAAACATTATTATTTCCTTGATTTGTTTCAATATATTCTGACTCTCCAATCCCTCGCTTTTCACCTTCACTTCTCCCTCTTCTTTATGTTCCTTAAACAATGGAACATCACTACCACTTTGGCTGGCATCAATGAAAGCTTTTAAAACTTTGTTTCTTGTTTCAGTATTGTGCAGTAAATTTGGAGGGAAATGAGAGGGGTTGAAACTTGGTGAAGCTAAAGACCAGCATGGTTTCTTACAAAGTATTAATGGGTACTTGTTGGTTTTGAGAGGAATGTGAGAATGATGGAGGAAGAATTGCGTTTGCATTTTCTGGTATGAAGTTGAAATGGAGAAGTGAGGGAGGGAAGAGAAGAATAAAACATGAAAGAAAAAGAGGGAGTGGCTGATATGCTATTTTGAATTTTAATAGTCCTTTGTAATGGCCACAAACACAAACAAACTCACTTGATTTTTGAACCTTACATTTGTTTGGAAGTCATAATTCCCAACTTTTACATAAACTCCAAATGAGGAGTGGAGTTCTGCTTCCATTAATTCATTGTCAAGTATAAACGTCTTCAGAACCATGAAAATTTCTGGGCTACATTAGCTGATGTTGACATGATGTTTCTTGGAGTTAGTTTGAAGCTAAATATGTGTATAAATTTCCGGTTTGAAGGAGTTGAGAGTTAGATTTTGTGAGAAATATGCCTTTGAATTGTTGATTTTTGAACAAGTCAAGATGTTTAATTTTGAAGACCAAGTCTTTAGTTAGTCGTTGCTTTTATTTTTCAGTTTTCTATTTTGAAATATGTCTATATAAGCAAGCTCATATGATGAATAAAATAGTTCAATTTCTGGCTCAATATTTTCTTCTTTGCAGCTCTTTCTTTCTTAAAAAAACCCAACAAAGTGGTACCAAAATTTCAATGGTCTTACTTGCATACATTCGGCCGTGTCAGAAACAATTTTACAAGAATAATGGCTTGTGAGTCACCAAAGGAAACTTGAGAAAAGCTTAAAGAAGAGTTTGAAGGCAGTAAACAATCCAAATTGATGAAAGTTCTAAATCTCAAAAGAGAATTTGAGGTTCAAAAGATGAAAGAATCTGAAACCATCAACGAGTATAGAAGTAAGGTTATTTCTATTGTCAACCAAATCAGGTTGCTTGGAGAAAACTTTCTTGATGAAAGAATTGTGGAGAAGCTTTGTAAATTTGCCAAAGAGGTATGAATCAAAAATTTCATCACTTGAAGATTCGAAAGACCTTTCAAAACTAACAATTGCAGAGTTGATTAATGCTTTCCAAGCGGTGGAACAACGAAGAGCAATCAGAGAGGAAAAAGAAGTCGAAGGGGCTTTAAAGGCCAAAACTTCATCTTCAAAATATAAAGGAAAATTTATTCAATTTAATAATTGTAAGAAGCCTGGTCACAAAAAAAGGACTGTTGGCACAAGAGAAATCCTCAATGTTTCAATTGCAAGAGGTTTAAACATCTTTAGAAAGACTGCAGATTTAAAAAAGATGAAATCAAAAGCATGGTTGCTAATGCAAAAGAGGAGATAGAAGAAGATCTCTTTTTAATGAATAATGATAAGAAGTGCGTCATTTAAGAGTCATGAAGAGAAGATGCTCCAAATGCAAAGTTGATGAGAAAGTGCATCAAAAAGATGAGTAATAAGAAGTGTATCATTAAATTGGTGAGAAGCACACCTTAGTAGTTAATATGGAGAAAAGTGCTCCATAATTGGAAAAAAAATTACAGCTTCAAAGGCAAGATGAGTGTGAGAAATATGCCTTTGAATTGTTGATTTTTAAACAAGTCAATATGTTTAATTTTGAAAATAAAGTCTTTAGTTAGTAGTTGTTTTTATTTCTCAATTTTTTATTTTGAAATATGTCTATATAAACAAGTTCATATGATGAATAAAATAGTTCATTTTCTGGCTCAATTTTTTTTTTCTGTCTGGAGTTCTTTCTTTTCTTAAAAAAATTCAACAGATTTTATGCATGCGTAGGAATCCCACATTGGTGGAATGGACAAAAACCACATCTTTATATCAATCAGTGTTTAGCTAAAGATTAACTTGGTTCAACTTAGCCGAATGGTATGCACCATGCAACTCAATCTTAAGATTGAATGTTTACCCAGTTAATACATTGGCTGAACCAATGGTTGAGATTGCAATTGTAATAGGTACACCGATTCACTGGTCCGACTGATCGGTTGAGTCTGTTTTTTTCTCCTTTTTTTTGTTTAATTTTAATTACCTGAGCATATTCAGTGTAATGAATTTCAGTTAATGAATGAGAAGTCAAATAATTCAATAAGAAATAGCATTAAGAAGAGGAGCCACAGTTCGTCCCAATCCCACATCGCTTAGAATGGCAAAAACCACATGCTTATAGCAAACAAAGTTGATGAGATCACCAATTGGGTCGGTCTTAGCTGAATGGTTTGGGCTACGATTTTAGCAAAGTAAGGACTGCAAAAACAGTATCTGAAACGCTTACCATTGCATTGGTTTTGATGTAATGGACTGGCTTCACAGAGCAGGATCGTTGTTTGAGAATCCAATAGGATTATCATTGGGTGATGATCCATCTAAAGTTGTGAACGATTTGGACGACCATGGCACATATGTTGGTGCTAATGGGCTGATTTCTCACAGCAGCATCGTTCTGTAAATGGGTCATTGGATGATCCATCTTAAGTTGGGAACGATTTGGACGACCATGGCAGAGAGTTGGTGCTAATGGGCTGACTTCTCACAGCAGCATCGTTCCATAAGGAGCTAAGAGTGGACCGTGGATTTCTTTTATCGCTCGCAACAACTTTTTCCAACATATTATATACACACCTGAGGTGTAATTACTTACAGTATTCATGCATCTGCGAAACCACCCAACAAAAACTGGACCCACTACCTCCAAATCTACGGTCCGCACCACAACAGTACTCCCCATTCGGTCACATGCACGAACCCAGCAGCACCAAGTTCCAAGCCATCCCAAATAGTACAGCCATCCTACAAATGCTAGTGACGCGCTACACAACAATAATACTGCTATATGCTCCCAAGTTTCCTTACCACGCGGCAAATCTCTACCACCATCACCACATCATTCCCACCCAAAAACCACTTTTGTCTTTTACTCCACCTCAGCAGCAAAAACCGCGTGCCTTCAACCCACCGATTCAGACTCAACCCGACTGCTCTGGCCGCCACTCTCCCACACATATAACCCTTCCCAACTCAACACTCATATCTAACATCAAAAAATCTTGAAATGTGCAGAACTACAGAACACCATTTTTCTCCTCTTTATAGGCCTAAACAGAACCAAACCCACCCTGTCTTAGCCATTACAGCCTTCCATGTTCGCCTTTTTGGACGCAAAAGGCTGCCACGGATACCCGACTCTCTCACTTTACTCTTGACTAACTCGGACATGTTTGTGTCCTGTTCAAAGATTCGACCTGGTTCTAGTTCCTATGTTTCGCTCCATCGAGTTGTAAATGTGAAAGCCCAGGAAGGAGAAGCGGTTTTTTGGTCGAGAGAATCGGTTTGGGCGACTGAGTCTGTTCGGTTCGAGGTTTATTTGGGTGAAGAGAGGGTTTTGGAAGGTGGGTTTGTAAGAGACGATGAGGATAAGTGGAGATTAAATTGTCGGAACGGGTTGGAGGGAGATTGCGGTGACGTGGCAGTTGCTGAGGTGAAAGTGAGCTTGGATGGACACGTGGAGGTTTGTGAGAGGGTGATGTTGAAGAAGAGAAAGAAGAGTGTGAGGAGGAAGAATAGGCTGGAGGTGATTCCAGAGGAGAGTGATGGATCGGACGGTGGAGGGTGCGAGTGCGAGGAAGGGTGTGGAAGATCGGACGGTGAGAATTGTATGGAGGAAATGTGTGGATGTGATTGTAGGAAAATGGAGATGGATTTGGAAGGAGTAAGGTGGGCCGTTGATGTGGGGTTATGGGTGATGTGTTTGGGTGTGGGGTTTTTGGTTTCGAGAGCCTCTGCGAGAAGTTTGAGAAAATTACGGTTAATGTGAAGATGATCAGATTTGGTTTTTTTTTACTTCTAACAGATAATTTGGTTAATTACAGAGATTAGATTAACAGAAAATAATTAAAAAAATATATGTTTATAACTGAGATATTAACTTTGTAGAGCATTCTGATATTTGTTTTAACCAGCAAATGTAAGGTCAATCATAATTAGGGCTGTAAACGAGTCGCGGCGAGCCGAGCTTTAGAGTAATCGAGCTCGACTCGTTTAAAATTTTACGAGTTCGAGCTCGAGTCGATTTTTGTGTCGAGCTTAAATTTTATTAACGAACATGCTCGTTAAAGTTCGTGAACAAACTAGCATGCTCACGAGCTTTTCGAGCTTTGCTAAACAAAAATTAAATTATAATTTTATTCTATGTAAAATTAAAATTAACACATTTATTAAATATTATTAATATTTTTTTATTTTTTATATAATAAAGTTATTGTTTTTAATTAATAAAATAAAATTTGTTATTATTTATTTTATCAAAATATAATTTTATTATGAAAATGATTCACTTTTACATAAATCATATACATATTTAAAATATAAAGAAAATATTAAAAGTACATATTAATATAAAAAATCAAATATATAATCGAGTTTATTCACAAACGTTAAACAAGCATGTTCGCGAACTTTCAAGCCGAGTAATATCTTATTCAAATTTGACTCGTTTAACTATTCAAACCTAATATTTTGTTCACGAACAAACGCGAATATAAACGAACCGCGCTCAAACGAACTTTTATCGAGTTCAAACTCGAATAGCCCGACTCATTTACACCCCTAATCGTAACGCGACAGATTTTGTTTTGAGCATTAAACTAAACAAACAACTCAATTAATTGTAATGCAACAGATTTTTGTTTGCAGCGTCGTGTGAAGGACAAGAAGTGCTGTGTATGCAACTATGAGTATCAGGTATTATGGGTACCTCAGACTAATTCTCGTTTGAGCTGGGCAGGGCTACAAGGGCAGCAAAACTCTCCCAACTAAGTTTTACCGCAGCTGCATACCCAAGATTTGAACTCGATATTTCTGATTAAGCTAAAACAACCTCACGCCAGTTGATTTAAGCATTTGGTGGTTCTAAACACAGGGATTACTGCAACGACAAAAATAACAAGAATTAACATATTTAATATTTCTAATTATCATAAAATTATTGTTCAAAATTTTATCAATTTGTTATTCACTAATTATCAACTTGTACTCTCCTAATTGTCAATTTGTGCTCTACTAATTGTCAGCAACCGTAAAACATAGATGTAGAATACATTGTCAACTTGTTGTATACCATCTGTTTATATTTATATTTTTAACTTAAATTATATTTAAACTTAAATCATATGAAGTTGACAATAAATTAATAAGATATTAAAAATAAGTCTGACATGTTGACTATAATAGAATCAATCTTTGTCATACTTTTGTAAATAAAAATATTTAGTTCAAAAAATCAGATGGCATATATAATAACGAAAGTCATATTAAAAATAATAATATTATTAGTTATCAAAAAATATAATATAGATGCAGAATTAACTGAATTGTAAAGTTAAAATTTTTTAAAATTTATACATCAAATTATAGTTAAAATTTTAAAAATGGCAAATACCTTTTTTATTAATTAGTTATCTACTTATTGTCAATTGTTGTTTATTACGTATCTTCTTTATAATGGAAAATCATATTGTTTACCCGTTATCAACTTTTACTGGTGTTGGAAGAAACGGTATTTACCAATAAACTATTATATTTTAAAAAAAAAAAATCCAGATTCAATAAAAGAATTTTTGAGGATTTTGAATTTGTATTTATTAATTAATTATTATATAGTAATCTCGTGAAAAATATAAAAGAAAAGGCATAGAAATGAGAAGAAGAAAGCAAAGAAGAGTGTAGGCCCCAAGTGAGAACGTGTGAGCATCCCAATCAATCAGGTGAACACCTCTCTTGCCACGTCAGCTGCCTCTCCCTTCTCATTCTCCTCCCCCAACCCACCCCCCTCTGCCCTTCCAATACTCCGCTCTCTCTTCGCATGCCGGTCAACGCTTTCTCCTGACTACTTCTCTTATCATTTCCAAATCTCTCCCTTTCGGTCAGGATGGGTGGGAATCGCAAACACACTTTTTCCGCCAATTCCAATGATTACAAGCTTCTAGAAGAAGTCGGTTACGGTGCTAGTGCCACTGTTTATCGTGCGATCTATCTTCCTTCTAATGAAATTGTCGCTGTTAAGTGTTTGGATCTTGATCGTTGTAATAGCAATCTGGTATTTTTTTTTTCGTATTCCTTATTTTCGGCTTTCTTTGATTCTTCTTATCTCAAACGACGTAGTTTTTGACAGATCCAGTTTTAGTTATAAATGCGCCGATTGATTGATCTGTTCCGGCTAGTATTGTGTTGATTGTAAATTGCGGATGTGTTTGAAGTGTTATTTAGGGCTTTGTATCGGATTTTAGGAATTTTTCGTCGATTACTCGGTTTGGATGATTTTTTCGGTCAAGATTTTTCCTGTTGTCTTGTTGTTTGATTGTGTTAGCCCTAGTTTTGTGAAGACTTGTAGTGGAATTACAGTTGATTGTGTAGAATGTCTATGAAACAACTATAACAAATCGAGTTAATTAGGTCAATTATGTGCTATACATCAAATAAAACGGAATGGTAATGCAATCCAATTAGCTAGTGTTTTCAATAGCTGGTTTCCTGTATGGAGTGTTTATAAAGGAACGATAAGAAATTGCGTATAGCAGCCCAATCATGCATGCAACAGCTTCAATAAGATGGAATTAGCGTTACGCAAGTAGCTATCATTTTTTATAGCCTGGCTTGGGGACTTGTTTTTCTAGTTGATATATTTGTTTTATCTAGTAATTCAGTTATCAATCATGTTTCATAGCTTGGTTGCAGGAATTTATTTGTCTTGTTAATATACTTGTTTGATTTCATGATTATCTTAATTAGCGTTCGTGGGTTATGTTATCTATAGGATGATATTCGACGGGAGGCTCAAACAATGAGTTTGATAGATCATCCGAATGTTATAAAAGCGTTTTGTTCATTTGTTGTTGACCGAAATCTTTGGGTGGTTATGCCATTTATGGCCGAGGGTTCTTGCTTGCATCTTATGAAGATAGCGTATCCGGATGGGTTCGAAGAGGCAGCTATTGGTTCCATTTTGAAAGAAACTCTTAAGGCATTGGAATACCTACATAGACAGGGACATATTCATAGGGATGTTAAGGTAGTTTAAGCATTTACGGAGGCTGCTCTTTTTTTTTTTATCAAATTTATATATCTCACTTTATTTATCATGTTCTGCTCACTTCTTCAGGCTGGGAATATATTATTGGATACTAACGGGATTGTAAAGCTTGCTGACTTTGGTGTTTCGGCTTGCATGTTCGATGCTGGTGATAGACAACGTTCAAGGAATACTTTTGTGGGAACTCCGTGCTGGTATTTGTCATTGTTTGTTGAGTTCATATTTGTTTGTCAAATAAAGTGTTCCATGCATTACCCAATCATTTTCTCTTCAATTTTGCAGGATGGCACCAGAGGTTTTGCAACCAGGAAGTGGATACAATTCCAAGTGAGTGTTGTTCTTTTAAAAATAATCCTTTGAACTAGGTTGCCAAACAATTTAGTACTGTGCAAGCTTAGGCATTGTCATCTTAATTAGTAATGCGTGGAGTCCTGGTGGCATAATCATTTAGCTCCTCACTATGAAGTTTGAACACTTTTTCATGGGAAAAAGAGACTTAAATTTTTTTCAGTTGTATTATTAATATGGTTAGTTAGTGCTGTGGGGTTCAAATCCATTTCTATAACACAAACAGCATCCAGCGATATTAGCTTTGTCTTATATGCTAGAAACTTGCAGTTTTATTTTTGTCAAACTAATCAGGGTGCTGATGAATGAAAGTATTGAATATTATCTTTCTTTTGGCTACTTCATGTGTCATCAGGGAATAATCAAAAGTAAAAGATTAGAAAAAATCCTTACAGTGTGTATTTATATGGATTAGGTGAAATTAGTTCTAAAGTTGGGAATGAGTTAGAAGAGAAAAAATGAAATTTTGGAAGTGGGATAAATTCTGTCATCATATTGGTTAAACATGCATACATGTGCGAGCAAACACACACTAAGAATGAAGACAATGAAAATTTCAAATAGTTTTGTTTGCTCATATGGTCATTTTTTTGCAGGGCTGATATTTGGTCATTTGGTATAACAGCGCTTGAACTGGCACATGGCCATGCACCTTTCTCAAAATATCCTCCGATGAAGGTATTCCATTTTTGTTTGAACAAAAATATCCTCACTTTGAGTGATGCGGTCAAAATAATATGATATTCATCGTCGTTTTCTTCTGGCAGGTTCTTCTGATGACCATACAGAATGCACCTCCTGGACTTGATTATGATCGTGATAAGAAGTTCTCTAAGGTACTGCAATTCTTTCCGGCTATATTGTTATAGATAATGTTTTTTTTGCTTAGGACTATTTTCTCAGTGAAATTAGTTGGTATATAGTATTGCTGTGTCATGAATATTGTCTGGTCTAGCTTCTTAAAGCAAATTTTAAGTTTCAAGTTCTAATTAAAGAATTTCCAGTCGTGATCAGTCTTTTAAAGAAATGGTTGCTATGTGCCTCGTTAAAGATCAAGCAAAAAGGCCAACTGCAGAGAAGTTATTAAAGCACTCATTCTTCAAGAATGCAAAGCCCCCTGAACTTTCTGTGAAGAAGTTGTTTGCAGACTTGCCTCCTCTCTGGAATCGTGTGAAAGCCCTTCAGGTTAGTGATGATACCTTTTCTTTATTTCTTCACTACCCCTGCAATTTTCAGTGATGTTCTTACCAAATATGGCAGCTTAAAGATGCTGCACAATTAGCACTAAAGAAAATGCCTTCAGCAGAAGAAGAAGCTCTGTCACAGGTTAGTAATTTTTCTTATAATCATTTAATTGGACTTCCATTGTTATGTTGTGGTGATGCATCTGGTATTGTTTTAATGAGTTCTATACGTGTTTGTTGTTCATGTTTCAGAACCATTATTTACGGACACACCACATTCTGGATATTCAGTCAAATGTAGTTATTGGTCTTTTAGTCATTTGCCTGTTCTGAGTCAGTTTTAGATTTTAGTGGTGTTTTATCCTGTATGTTCATATTCATTCCATCACAAGAATCCCACTAAGCCTACAAAAGCATTTTGATTGTATGAGTGAACCATCTGGAGAATGCAATAATCTAACAGCCCTTTACCTTCTTCTTTCCTCCTCCTTGCCCCCACCCCCTCTTTTTTCTCTATACTCATCATTTTGTCTATCTTCTAATGAGGTTCTGACACATTTCTTGTCTTATCAGAGTGAGTACCAAAGAGGAGTTAGTGCATGGAACTTTGATATTGAGGATTTGAAAGCCCAAGCATCGCTAGTAAGTCTGATATCCTTAGTCATCATGATTTTTTCCATGAAGTAGTTTTTCTCTATTGACATGAATCATGATTAGTAAGAGTCTTAAAAATCTAAATTATGGCATTTGCTAGGTGCGGGATGAAGATGACATTCATAACGTGAGGGAAGAAGGTGATAATGCAAAATCATCTGGTAGCAATAAGGTTAGCAAATTTCTGTAAATCTCCATGAGGAAAGTTATTGGTTTATGTGTTCTAACTGTCACCTTAGTGTGCTATATTTTGTGCTGCCGTGTGAGACTTGTCTTCTTATACTGTTATTTCATTCTATGGAGGGTATTGGTTTGTGATTTATTGCCGACATGTTGGCATGTCAACTGCTTCTGACCCTAGTTCAATTAAATTTGATTCAAGTGGTGGATTCAATTAGGTTGAGTTTTTATGGCAAATGAGTGATGAATTGCAACGAGCTGAGAGTCTGAAAAGAAAGGGCAAGATTCCGGAAAGTGATTCTTCAGAGGCTTGTAACATGGAGAAAGATAGCGGTAAGAGTAATGGATGTAGCACTGAGGCAAAGATATCAGGCTCAGATAAGGATATGTCAAACAAAAAATTGGCAAAAGGTCGTCAGACACAAAGTGGTCCACTTATGCCTGGTTCTGTACTTGGGCATTCATCATCAGAAAAAGAACGTGTTGCTGAAAGGTCTGTCATTTCTTCCAGTTTTTACTAAAGCATAAATTATGCATGATCTATGTTATATTACATTGTAGATAGGGCATGACTACCTGTAATACTCACCCAATATCCTCTATTGGAACATTGACTTCCAATTGCAGCAAGTAGCCACTTTCCAACTTCCAACCATGAAAGAGTTTAAACTCTTTACATCTTATTTTGCATAGTCCCATTATTTATTACTGTTTTTACTAAACCACTTACAATGTGTTAAATGTGGGCACCTGTCTCTAATGTAACAATGCTCAAACGTAAATGGTTTTCGGGCTAAAGGAACTTAAAATAAAATGACTTTTTAGAAAGTGGTTTTTGGAAGTGATCAATTCTTCAGCAAAGTAGTAAGGTTAAATGTTTTTTTTCCTCTGATTGTAGGAAATTTTGTTTCTGTTGTTCTTTTTGTATGCAAAATAAAATGATTAATTAAAAGAACCATTGTGTGAAGACAAGTGGATACAACACGTAGTTCTCCTTCTGGCAGTATATAGTTTCATGCAATCTTCTTTCTATACAAGGTATGAAAACGAGAGCCAGTCAGCAATGGACAAAGCCACTCGTGATGTTCGAAGAATTCCAAGTTTTAGTGGTCCACTAATGCTTCCAAATCGTGCATCAGCAAACAGTTTATCAGCACCAATAAAATCTTCATCAGGTATGATTTTTCTGGAGGATAATGACTTTTAGTATCTTATGCTGTGTGTATCTTTGTTTCCTTTTTGTGACGACAAATCATTTGAAGAAATTGTGTAGTATCTACTGGTTGCCCTTTCCATGAGGCCTGTCATTCTTTATGATTAACTTTTTTCAATCCTACGTTAGGATATAGAGATTCTCTGGATGAGAAATCCAAGTCAAACTTGGTGCAAATCAAAGGGCGTTTTTCTGTAACATCTGAGAACTTGGACCTTGTAAAGGTAATCATCTTACTTCCTTTTGTGTGTTGGAAATGATATGACAATCACTAACAAAACTATGTGCCCTAGGATATTCCGATAAGTACTGTTCAACGGCGATCTTCACAGGTAGGTGGCTTAAATTTACTAAACATATATATATGGTATCTATTTGTTAGTTGTTTCTCACTTGTCTTTTATCTCACAAGGGATCTCCACTCAGAAAGTCTGCTAGCGTTGGTGATTGGGCTTTTGAGCCCAAACAAATTGTAAGTGTACTCTGAATTTTGCATTAACATGCTTTATCTCGTGCTATTGTTTTTCTTTAAAAAAATTTATCATCACATTTTCTTGAGTATTGTATAACCTTTTGTTCATTTTCATTTTGCCTAGTGTCAACTCTTAAGTTGGAATTTAAATTTCCAAAAATGATTAGCTTTTAGCTTTTGGAACTTCAGTATCAGTTGTTACAATATCACAACAATTGGCGGCGATTATTACTCTCTGAAAGTCCCTTATTATCTTAGCTTAGGATATAAACATTGTTTCGATAACGTTATGTAACTTTCTTTCTTCAGCCTCCTTGTCTATCTCAAAGGGAGTTTGGTAGTAGCAGCAATGTGCCGGGATCACAGCTCATGCCTCAACTTCAGAACCTTTTTCAACAGACTTCAATTCAACAGGTATTGGCTGATAAAACAATAAACATTGAGAGAGTGATTTTATGTTCTTTCCCCCCCATTCACCTTTGAAAAAGGATCACATGGAAGTCCATTAATCATGATTCAGTTTGTTTTTTTGGGTTATCAGGATCTAATCATGAATTTGATGAATTGCTTGCAACCAACTGAAGAGGGTTAGTCAAAGACCAACATTTTGTGCTATTTGTTGTTTTAGTGATGTTTTGGTTGGGATGATTGAATGAATTACTCTCTATTGATTCTTCCAGCTGCGCAAAACGGAAAGTTGCCTCCATTGCCCCGAAGTTCAGACAGCAATGGAACTGTAAGTACATTTTAACTTTATATCCTCTCAACTCCTTAACAAATGGAACACAAGCTTGTTTCTTTTTTATTGCTTAGTCTGTTTTCCATGAAGATCATATGAAGATGATATTGTGTCATTGAATTTGTGCTAAATATAATGGGAAGGTTTATTGTGCTTATTATAGAAGAAGCTCATGGTTGTAGAAAATACAAAATTGGCATTTGGCACATTTTAATTGAACATAGGTTTTTTCTTGGTTGATTTGATTCTGTGTAGCTATGGATTTTTTGTCTTTACCTCATCATACTCATGTATGAAGGACAACATTAAAAAAAATCTAATTCATCAATAGTTATGTTGGCATATTGAGGAATAGTGTTGTTTTACTGAAAGGCGGCTGATGTGTTGTCAACATTAGCAGATTGAAGCTGCCGCTTCCGAGAGAGAACGTGTGTTGTTAATGAAGATTGCTGAGCTACAAACCAGGTTGATTATTTTGGATTGTGTTTCTCTGATTTGTGTTCATCTGCTGAAGGAATTTTTTTTTTCTATATTCATGCGGTTTTGTAATTTCTATTTCCTCAGGATGATTAGTTTGACAGAGGAGCTGAATAATGAGAAGTCAAAATATGTACAGGTAATTGCTGCTGGAACTTAATTTGGCGAGTCATTATATGATTTATTGATACTTATAACTTGAACAGCACAGAACTTACTTTCTGGAATCTATATTAGTTCTGTTGAGCTTTATTTTTCCAACTCTTCTCTACAGTTACAACAGCATCTGAGATCTGTTACTGGTCAAGAAGAAAATGGGGATGCTAGGGAATTGGATACCTAACGTCCAAAGTCTCCTCTTTGTAAAGAAAATCCAGGCAAGAGCTGTATTTCACGCAGATTAGTTTTGTCATTCTTTACCATAGGCCAGCGGGGGACGTCTGGCTATTTATTACAGCTGATGGTAGGAAAAGAGAAGCCCATTTTTTCTGGATCTCTTCCTCAAATCTGACATTTCCTTGAAATCTCGCCATTTGTCATGTTATTATATTCTATTGACCAAAGCCAGGGTGGAAGTGAGCTTCACCCTGTAACATTAGAGGTCATGTTGAGAGTAGTCTCAGTTGAAAAAAGTTTGGAAGAGAGTTGTGGAGGTGGAGCTCTGTTTGCCTGTTCATATGTGGTGTTAGGCATTTTGTTCATAGAAAACATGCTGCTTGTATATGTCGGTAGAACTAAGTGCTCTTCTTTTCTTCATTGTGCACCAACTTATTTCTGAACCTAATGCACAACATTGAACCTGGAATTTTGTAACTATTAGAGAATGTTAATAAGCAAATGGCACAAGCCTTTGTTCTCAGTTACGACTCGTTTTGCTATCTGAATCAATGAGGGCTTAATACATACATACTCCCCTAAACTCCTTCACTTTCGATAATTACCCTCCTAACTTTTGTAGGTGTTGGTTTAGCTCCTAACTTGTTAAGTGTCTGTGGAAGATTGGCTTGGTTGAATGTGTATGACTGGAAATGTTTGGTTCGGCTGAACATTATTTTGGTTAGTTTTTATCTTTTTAGTTTTAGAGATGCTACATTTCTTGTTTTTGTACACATGTTCATATTCCAGATGCACACGATGTAAGATCCAATGCTACCTCAAACATGTGGTGATCATACGTGGTCTATCATATAGGTAGTGATGTTTCTTCTTGTCTCCCTCTTATTTTGGGGGAATTGACCTCGAGATTTTAAATTCATTCCACACTTCGAGCCGAGGAGGAGACTTTCAATCGAGGACGACACTTGTGTAAAGGGCTGCTCACGGTACAGTTCGGATTGGGGATATGTAAATCTTTGTCCCGTCCCAAATTTCGGGGATTTTAATTTTGAAGGATCCGTTTTGTTTTGTTAAAATAAAATCTCCGTCCCGTCTTGTACCAATTTTCGGTACAAAACAGTTCGGATATTCGGGAAATTCG
>CANYCX011182207.1:0-10310 GCA_948193385.1 Breynia disticha f. nivosa
TATTTGTATGGATTAATTACACATAATAAATTGTATGTGTTAAGATGGTAGTGAGTCGGAGTCACAAATGGACTTGGTAATGGTTGTGTAATGTGATTATATGAAATGGTCGAGCTTATATGACCTTATGTGTTCTTGTGGTTTGGATATGAACGAGTATGTAATGTGTGAACCTATGATTGTGGGAATTAAGATATATTCTTACTTATTCCATGTGATATTATGTGGATGATGGGATGATCAAATCTGGAAATGTATGAGTATACTTGTGAATAATGCATGACTGAACGTTGCTTATGAATGGCTTGTGTTGATATGGAATGGCACCCTGAGGGTTGTGATATGTTATACCTATGTGTGTTGTGTAAAGCATGTGATTGCTTTGATAGTAAGGGTGTGATTGACACTATGTTGCATAGCATGATGTGGGACGACGGTCCATTGAATGTCATTGTAGCATTGCATGAATATGTTGCATGTTCATGGCATAAGAATTATGAGAATGGGAAGGCGAGATGTTATTCCCTGGAAGGTGAGTGTTCTTCTGTATGATTAAAGTGGGGATTAGCCAATTTTGAGCGAGAGCTCTATTTATGTGGGGATTAGCCAAATTATGAGAGTGGACTCTCTTACGAGCGCAAGAAAGACCTCGGGGCTTGTATTTGTATAATTTGCATCGATATCCACGATAGCATACATTTGCATTTGATATTGTGAGATTTAAATTATGAAAATGGAGAATGCTTGCATTCCATCCATTTATGTCATGTGTGCATAAGCATGAACATTATTGTTTGTTCATAATGTGGGGATTAGCCAACCGGAGCAAAAGCTCTAACATATGTAGGGACTATCCAACCTAAGTGAAAGCTCTAATTTATATGGGGATTAGCCAAATACGAGAGTGGACTCTCTCATACGTGCAGAAAAGGCCCCGGGGCATGCATTTGTATGATTTCATCAATATTCATGTTAGCATACAATTGCATTGGATATTGTGTGATCATGATAAGATGAATGTGGAAGTTAAGATGCCATGGATGTGGATGTATATATTCGTACACATGTGTGATTTCGTGTTCTATGATGGAATGGGATATGTGTTCTGTATTATATGAATTTTGGTAGTGAATGAATCAATTAAAGGAGATTATGGAGAATGTAAATGGATACAGTTATGTGTGGTATGATTAGATGATGTTCATATGTATGAATAGGTAAGAACTTGACTAATGGAAATGTGTATGATTTTGGGGATGTAAATGACATTAGGTTGACATGAATGGTTATGGATTGTTTGGGATGATATGTTGTTGTGATGGTTGTGATTGAATTGATTGTCTTAGTGGAATGTTGTGCATGTGTGCTGTGAACTGCTGGAAATGGGTCAGAACGGGTTAGGAAACGGGTTTGGAAAACCGTTTGCCTAATCGTTCTACTTCCAGTACTAACTTATGAAGGTCAGAACGAATTTTAAAAAGATTTACATAAACCGTTTCGAAAACTGTTCCCATTTCAGGAAACTTTTCTGAGGAGCAAACGGGTTCTGCAAACCGTTTCACAAACCGTTTCAGTTCCTAGAATTGATAAATGAATGGCATAAAGGATACATGTACATTATTCTGGGAGGTCAATTGATAAACTGAAATCAAATTTATGATAAACATGGGAGTATACAGGATGTTGGTTAAGGTTATGTGGTTTGATAGACTCACTGTCCCATGATGGTGTATCACATGTGAAGTTCCATCAAGCAAAGATACTGTAATTGGTTTATGCAAAATGGTTAGGGAGTCAAACATAGTGGGGTGGCTACAAATGTGGCTAGTGGCTCGGTATCTACAATCCAAATACGATAAGACAATAAATCCAATGGAATAGCTTTAGAATGGATGTTCATACCTGCAAACTCCACACCAATGGGCATGAGTGAGTGAACATGATTCACCATCTGTTTATTCATATATATTTCCAGTCAGAGAGTCTGATTTATCCTACCTTTTGCTTAATGATACTAGCCATATCATTGTAATGCCAGCTCCGATTTTCTTTACCATCGTCAAAATCTCCCAAAGCAAGAGGAGTCTCTGGTATCTGTTCAACAACGTTGTAAGCCTGAGTTTTAGTGCCCTTTTTAATCTTCAATTGTTTAAACCACTCAGGTTCTCCGTGTAAACAGAAGCAGACATCATGATTATTATTCATCTTTTTGCAAAAGTCCTAGTATCGATCTCCTTTCTTGGTTGCGGAATCCTTAGGATTCTACCCTCCAAGAACCTTTCCACCATAACCATCATTTTGAACAAATTGAACTCTTTGTTCAATGACATCATGTGCCCTTACATCTGTTTGTTTCTCTACACGAAGTATCATCGAATAAGCCTTAGCCATAGTGGGCAAAGGATCAAGAAGCAGTATCTAGTCCTTTGTTGCTTCATACACATCATTAAGGCCATTAAGAAACTAAATCAGCTTTGTACGATTGTCACTTTCCACAATCTGTTCAGAAATATTACAGGTGCAACCTTAACAAGAACAAGCACATATAAGTGTTATACATTGCAACTCATCCCATTTTTCCTTAAGAGTAGAAAAATACATTGTAACACTAAGGCTACCTTGTTTGAAGCCACCGATCTGAGTGTGTAATTTGTAGATCATCGGTCCATTACTCATACTGAATCAATCCTTCAAATCCTCCCACAGGATTCTTGCAAATCTAGCATGCAACGAAGAGCCGGCCAAAGCCTTGGACATAGTGTTCAAGATCCAGGATCTCACCATCCTGTCGACCCTCAGCCGTAGGGGATATGCTTCATCGAATTTTTCAGGAGGGGTGATAGTTCCGTTTACAAAACCATGTTTGAGTTTAGCTCCGAGAGCGATTTCCATCACAGTAGACCACTGGGCATAGTTTGATTCAGTGAGTGAATCAGTTATTAGAATCATCCCTAAATGATCTGAAGTCTGAAGGAAAAATGGATCATCGTCGAATCGAGTGATTCTTCGATGTCGTGTACCATGGCTTCCCTCTAAAGCCTCACGATACGTTTCCATTTGTATTCAATCAAGTTAGGATAGTGTTCAGGTGAGAAGTGTGGTTTTAGATGGCTCTGATACTATCTAGAGATTAGGAATCAGATAGGATTAGGGTTAAGGTAATTGGAAAGAGAGAGATGAAATTGGGAATTAGAAATTATGGTTAGCTGCCTTCACTATATACGATAGTATATATAGTGTTGCTGCCACAGACTTACTTATTCATCATGTGCCCTATCTCTTTAGGGTTTTTATGTATATACACCCTTTACAATAAAAAATTCAAGTATACACAAGATATAAAATAATTCTAAAATACCCTTTATTTATTACTTTTATTCACAATTACTCCATGGAAGTAGTTGCATGAGTTAGTTATTTTTTAAAGTGGAGGGGTAAAAATGAATATACAACATTATGATAGTTTTATTGCATAAAATCCACTTGGGGAAGTATGTAATTATCTCTTCTTTTTATTCATGAATGGATGATGGGCCTGGTCTATGTACATACAACCATACAGCTTAACATAGCAGTTCCACCAACATTGATCAGGAACGTTATAAATATGTATAATAAAGGTACACATTATTCTCTCATGCATATATTCTATCCTTTAAACTCTCTTTCTCATACATCTTATATTCTAGAGTATTTGATTTTCAAATAATGATTTGTGCATAATATAATTCTAAAAGATGCATTAATTTCTTTCTCTACGCAATTGTAAAATATTCGCAAGTTATAATTTCAAATACTGAAGGTAGAATTTTATCCTTGAACAAAAATGATGAGGCACATCCGTATGAAGTTTACCAGTGCATACTTGGACTTCGTAGTCAATAAGTCTCTTTTATATCAGTCATATAGGTACGGATTATATTATATGTTTTTTCACATTACATTTTGAATAATTAACATACAAAGTTTCTTATCATATTCTGCATTTGTGTGAAACTCTATTTTCTTCTACATTCGCTTTATGCTCATCACTCAACCAATTCTCAAAATTAGTTATTTTAATTAAATCTGGTATTATCAACATAAATGAGAATATTTTAGCATATATAATTCGGAATAATATAATTTTAATAATATTTAATTACGAATTAAACAATTAATTTATTATTTAAGGACAGGAAAGTCCGATCCAGTATATATAAAATTTTGCTTCAAGTATATAAATCATTGAGCGTTAAATTAATTTTTTTCAGCTAAATAAAGGAAAGCTGGCATACATCAATCTTCCTAATTTCATGATGCATGAATGTGGCAAAATCCAATTCAATTTGGAGTAGAAAGGTTAACGTTGACATGGTTCATCACTTTTTTCTTGACCCGACAAAGGCTTTTCACCCCACAAATCATGCATGAAATTAGGTTTTTCTCACGTTTAATTAAAGCTTTAAAACCAAGGACCTCTTGGTTCAGTGGTAATGGAGGCTGAACTTGGTAGGGCGGACCACGGTTCGATCTCCCGCAACGTCGATTGGAAGGGAAATGAACCTTAACCCCCAACTCCTTCCCGAACTGGATTAGTCTCGGCCCAGTGAGTCGAGGATACCGGGACTTGACAAAAAAAAAATACTAGAGACGAGGACACCCCTAACCCTGTCAAGTCTAAAGAGTCAGTGCAAAGACATATAGTAGCAGCCTCATTACATGACCAGCATCCATCACATCCAAACCACGTGCCACCCCGGCCTACAATGCAGCAGGTCATAGAAATGTTGCAGTAAGCAACCGAATTTGCTATAGTTTAGGATGCTCAAGAATCCACTCAAGTTGTCCTCGCCACCCAGGTACAACAGCAAGCTCACCCACTATCTGAGCCGAAGAAAGATGTAGATAAAAACTATAAGAGGATTCGTCGCCAAGGGGTAACTGCATTCTCTGAGATTACAGACTCGGCAGACATAAGGATTGGATGAATATGACAGAGAGGATCGTAGGCTGAATTGATTATTCACCAGAACAGAGACTAAAGTATGCAGTATCCTTGCTGGAGAAAGATGCTTGGTATGGGTAGGAATCAATTCTAAGCAGTAAGGAGGTTTCCCTATGAGACAGGAAGACTACCAAAGAGATTTTTTGGAGAAATATATGCTACCCATGCACATGGAAAAAAAGAGGGTAGAAGTTTTAGAACTCAAGCAAAGAGGTTCGTCCTTGATAGAGTATGAAAAATAGTTCACCACACTGTTGCAGTATGCCCATGAGGAGACAATTGATGAGAAAATGCACCGAGATCAATTTTGGAGGGGCCTACAGATCGAAATACACAAGACTTTGGTTCACTAACCATCCACATATGAACTTTTGGTAGAGTCGGCCATCCAAGCAGAAGAAATTTTGACAAAAGAGCGCAAGGCCGACAATAGGGGCCAAACGGTGACTAACAACATTAGTACCCCACCAAGCCAACAGAGAGGGGGAAGCCAATATTACAGAGGTAATAACAGGGGATATGGTCAAGAGAGCATCGTAGGTAGTTGAGGAAGAGGTACGATAGGTGGAGCTGCGATGTCAGCCTTCAAGACCGTTGGTAGAGGAGGATACCAAGATAGAGCCACTGAAGGAGCCATCTGTTACTACTGTAACCAAGTGGGTCACATATCGAGGAGGTGTTACCTGAATCCAAATGACAAGAGGGATATGATTACAGTGCGTATTAGTGTGGGAGACAACCAAAGCACGGCCAGTAGGGGCAGGGGTAGGGGCAGAGGTGGCAGTGGAACGACCATCTCTATAGGCAAAGGTGGAGAGCAGGCAACAACTGTTGCCAAGCCACATGAATGGGTGTATGCTTTGACTAGAGAGGAGGCTGTAGATTGACTCAACATGGTCATTGGTACATTATTTATTTATGGTATATGTGCATTTATTCTAGTGGATTCAAGAGCTAACTGCTCCTTTATAAACCATAAATTTGCTAAACAAGTGAATGGGAAAGTGGAGCATTTAAGGTATACTTTAGAAGTTTCAATGCCACCAGGAGAAGTAATGGTAGCAGATATTAGCATTACGGAGTACGTTTTCAAAATTGGTTAGCAACAATTTGAGGCGAACTTGGTGGTCATTACAATGCGTGGTTTTTGGGAATTGAGAAAAATTTTCTGGTCAAACAGACTGGGAAACAGCTTAGGTGATCGTTCGCCAACCCGTTCAATTCTTCAGGTCAACTTAAAAAGTCCAGTAGCAAATTTAGGGATGAAACAATTTGAGGAACATTTTTCAAAAATCTTTCTCCAAATTGTTTACATCTCAAAAGAGTTCCAGTAGCCAATTTAGAAAAATAAACGATTTGTACAAACTGTTTGTGACCAAATAGTTTAAGGAACGATTTGTGTAAATCATTTCCTAAAATGTTCTTGCCTGGGAAGTTGGCTATTTCTAACTTTTTAGAGTCCGAAACTAACATATGTATGTGAAGTGTTGCATGACTGATTATGAATGGATTAAAAGAAATAAATCTTAAATAAGTTTTAATCATACTGTAAGACTGGTAGTAAGGAAGATAGATAAATAAGATTTAATGATATGTGTGCATGAAAGAACAATTGTCGTGGCCCTTAGAGTTGTGTTATGACATTAATGTACACTCATTGAGTTTTGATACTCATTGTTTCCTTATTGATTTTTGTACATAACCGTGCAGGTTAACGAGCTCTCACGTAGTTACTATCAGATTATACGGGATTTACATTTTGGGCTCACACGACAAGGATGGGGAAATTTGCCTAGTTTACATTTAGTTTATGTTCAAATCACTTGCGTTTCATTTTGAAAATGAGCATAAAAACTTGTAATCTTGGTTTGAAAAATGTTTCATGCCTTGTAAACATTGTAACAACTATTTGGATTTTGATTGATACCTTCATGTTTGAAATGAGCATGAATGAGAAGTTGATGCTTGAATTGTATTGCCTCGTTATAAACTATTTTATAAAAAAATTTATATGGGAATTTATGAATTTAAGATTTATGAATTTTTTTCAAAAAGGAATTTATTTGTGTGTCACACTTATTTTTAGTATATATATAGTAGAATAACGTATCCTAAATATAGAACAATTTGACTTAAAATAAAAGGGTTACGATCGTTTGAAGTTAGCGAGAAACACAGAAAAATGTGCATTCATTGGTATTTCATATATTCATTGGAATTTTGTACATTCATTGGCATTTCATACATTCATCAAAATTTTACATTGGTATAAAGATGCATAACTATTTATAGAACATCAGGGACTTTTAAGGAGAGTGAAAGGGATTGGAGTAGTACCGAGTACTTAAGTTAGCCTGGTGAGTATAACCCAATGATCAGATTTCTATCTTTATACTTACTATTGCCTAAATGAAGATAATTAAATTAGAATTCATATTATGTACTTATTATGTTGATATGAATATGTGTTCATATGGTACAGTGGATATTTGTTTATTAGATAATTGCTAGAGTGTGAGTTGTTCATGTGGCGTGCAAGAATTGCACCATTACCATAATTGCCTATATTTGAAGTGTTGTTGTGATCAATGGGTTGTTTGAAATTATTGTGAAATAGATCGTAGTGGTTATGTTATGTTTGCTATACTAATATTTATCAAATATCATGCCAAATTTTTGATAGAATCTGAATACAATGGTAAATTTTTAAAAAGTATAATTATAAAGGATTTTACAATGGATGATTGATTTGTTTGATTAAGTTTATGTTTATTTTAAATGTTCACATGGTATGTAACCTAAAATGGAACTGTGATTTGTTTGGAGCTGTCCCGATATATTTAAAGGTGACAAAGAGAAGAAGATATAAATGATAAAGATGGCAATGGGAAGAAGATATAAATGTTAAATGTGACAATAAGAAGAAAAATTAAATATTAAATGTGGTAATGGGAAGAACATGTAAAAGGTGTCAATGGGAAGAAGATGTAAAAGGTGGCAATGAAAAGAAGAAATTGAATTATATGTTTGAACAATCATATAGAATAATCTGGAATCATTCATTGCATGTTTTTTTTATTGGACTATACTTATTGCATGTGTTTTTTGAATTTGAAACTATGATGGTTTTACTCATTAAGTATGCGACTCATTAAATTGCTTTTATTTTTTTAGGATAAGTATAGGGTTGACACATGAAACATCTAGCGATTTCCATGAGTTTTTGATAGGTTGGAGAACTGTATGACTTAGCAAACTTCTCTCTCTCATTTTGCATCTCTATACATAGGTTTTTGTATAAATTTTGTATCACTTGATATTTTTATGGTGTGAATTAATGTTTGTGAAAATATGTGTAATTTTTTAATGGTTTGAATATATATTTTTTGTAACCTAATAGTTTGTTGCTATAAAAGATATTAAAAATAAATATAGGAATTATTAATTAATAAATGGTTAAGTGAGAAAATCTTTTAATTATAGTCATATTTAATATTTAATTACATTAGATTAATAAGAAATTAATTATAAATCAATACAAAAATGACATAGATAGAGTGAGGTAGTTTAATTTGGTATCACAGTGGGAATATGGTCTATAGGAGTGTAACGTGCAAGAAATTATAAGAATTAAAAGAATTAAAAAATAACTTAAATTTGGATCGAATTTGACAAATTTGGAAAGAAAGCGGGAAAACAGCAGACAATGCGAGCATGAGCATGACGTCGTGCTCATGAGGGATGATCAACACGACATCTTACTCATCCTAGAAATTCAGAACGCCCTCGTGTTGAATTTATTACAGAACGAGCTCGTGCACGACTGAACAGAAGCACATGCTGAGATTTCACGACACGACAAATTGGCACGATCCGTGCTTGAGGTTGTGTGTGCTGGGTTTAATCGAACAATATTAGGTTGCTCATTCATTCATTTGAAAATAGAAGAGAGGAAGCTAGCAAGAGAAAGGGAAAACCAAGAATCATTCTAGCCACTGATTTTAGCAATAAAATATCAAATTCTTACAAGAATCAGGTAAAAAGTCATCTAAGGTAAGAGTTGTTCTTCTTTTGGCCAAGATGTATATTAAGCTTATTGAATAGACTTGTTTGAGGTCAAGTGTTGAGTTTAGTTGCTGGAAAATCTTTTGGAAATTGATACAGGGTTGGTTGATGTTCTAAGAATGGATTTAAGTGAATGAATGGGTAGATTAACAATTCCTATATGGTTGTTTGCTTGTCTAAGAGGATCCAGACGAATTGGACCTAATTTAGTCAGTGTTAGAGCGGCACGAAGCGATGCAGCTTTGTACATAAATCGAGGTAAGTGGGTTACGCTTGCTTATAAGTGGTTCTTATACTTACTGCTTTTATAAGTGTGCTTACACTTATTTATGTCTTTATAAGAATCTAAATGATCATTAGACACTTAATTAAAGAATGAAAGTAAAGGAAGAAATGCTCATAAGTATGTTCTAATGAATTTTAAGCTTGAATGATGATTATTGCTGATGATATAGGTTATGAGCACGTTGATATTTCCTTGTTAATTCATATGTGATATAAGGATTGTGCTAGTATGATCACTGATACCATGTTGATATCTTGTTGATAGCTTGTTGATATTAAGCTTGAGATAGCATGTGTGATTGATTATTTGCTTAGTGATTATGTTGAGCATGTGAATTTCTTGTGAGCATGTGATTTGCTTGAGAATGAGCATACTTGAGATTGTGGCCATTGGATGTATTCAGTCATTGTGTTGCATTATTGAGTGACACTGGGCCGTTACTATTCACATAGAGATTCTCAATTCCGGTGAGGTGTTGATGATATTCCGTGTGAGATTCGCGATGAGAGAGATTCTTGATGCCGGTGAGATGTCGATGCTGGTGAGATGTTGATGATTGACATGGATGTAAGCCTCGAGCATTCGACATTGTTGTATGTGTTGCATGACATTCATATTCACACATCTGAGATTGGCATTCGTTGTAGAATGTTTGATTCTTGCTTATTGATTTATAAATGCTAACATGTTTAATTGAAGATTTACATGATGAGATTTCATGTGTGTTGAGTTGATATGGTTTATTAATTATTTATGTGCTTGCTTTGATTTATCTCTTATGATGAGTTTGATTGTTATATGAGTGTAAAAATAGTACATGTGAAACACTGGAAATGTGTTTAAAGCAACACTCTTAACTAATATTTAATGAAAAGGAAAAACAGAATCGGAAGGGTAAAGTCAGAAGCTCAACACGTCATTGTGCTGACTGTGTTGTTGGGCCAATCTGAGATAGATTATGAGCACATCCTC
>CANYCX011182376.1:0-15984 GCA_948193385.1 Breynia disticha f. nivosa
AATATGAAAAAAAATAAATAAAATATTTTAGTTCATTTTAAAAACTAACGTGAAAATTAGTGTTGTAAAATAATATGTGAAATGAACTAAAAAAAAGATAATAAAAGAAAATTAAATAAAAAAGTTAATCTTATAAAATCACAAATATGTTAAATTATATTATTTTTTAGAAGTATATTATCATTCAAGGGCAAATAGAATACTTCTTAACTAATAAGATTAGTGATAATGGATCAAAGCATTTGTGAAAACTGACAATCTTGAATTCGTATAAAGGGAACAATTTGAAATTCTTATTAAAAAATCAAATAATTTCATTGAGAAAAATCTTTCAAAAAAGAGAACAATACCTTCAATTTCTTAAAAAAATAAATATACAGCAATAATATTATGAAATTCCCAATCAACCTATATTGTCTACATGGAGAAAAGAAAATTTACTGGCAACAATCTATTTTTCATTTTCAGATTTCAGCCATGAAAGACTAAAAAAATTTTCAATAGCTGAATTATTTATACAATTTTTTATCATAATACAAAATTACAACCGAGGTCTTAAGGTATGAATATCACAAACTCCTAGTCCATGAACTTGTATGGCCTTATATTAACTAAACTAAAACATAAGCAGAATACCAACCAAAAATGATCTTAGTGTACATAGCTAAGAAAATAGTCCGCCAAATAAAATTCCACCAAAAACAATGATTCCAAACCATTTGTTCGGTATGAATCTGCAATAGTAAAAAGGAATTATAAGAATAGTTATTGAATAAACCTGTGTAAAGATGAGATTAAAGCTGAATAATTCCAATCAAAACTGGAGTCCAACGTTTTTTTTTTATTTTATTGCTCTCACTTCTTCTCTTTCTCTCTCATTCTTTTTTCGAAGACATCACCAGCTCTACTCTTTTTGGTTGCTTCTTCATAAGCTAATAATGCTTATCGACCTGCTATTTTTTTTAACTATTTGGATAGTTTTGTTGTTTCTGTTATAATGACTATTGTTATTGATTTGACTAGGACGTTATTGAGGAACTCTTGTCTGCAAAAAGAGGATATTGTCCAATGTTAATTTCACATGGAGGTTAGTTTTTGTTGTAAACTAAGCGCGACATTTGAATTCTTTATCTGTTGGTGTTAATTTTGGAATTTAACAACGAATCCATTGGTGATGAATCATCACTATAATGGAGCCTTTCATAAAAATTAATTAACGTCGAGATGTTATGCAGGTAGAATATGAAACAGCTAAACGAGATGTGAAAATGCTGAAGAATTCGGCTTAATTAAATGTTGTTGGCTTTCTGTGGTGAAAATCCTCGAATTCTCCTTCATGGAGAATAATGAGGAAACTCAAAATTTTGATCCCTCGTGGAAAATTGGAGAAGGAAGATATGGAAGTGTTTACAGAGAGTCTTTTAATATATCAACTAGTCGATAAATCGCGCTCGCGCGGATTTTTTAAAGTAGTGAAATATATTTAAAATTATTAATATGTTTTAGAGTAGTTGACATTATACATATTTATTAATTATTTGGAAATTAAGTTTAATAGAATGAAATGTATGAAAATTTATGCTTAAATATAATTAAAAGAAAATTAATAAATTTTAATAAGATGTAAGAAAATTATATTTTAAATGTTTTCTATTGATTTTGATATTTTTTCTATTTTTATAAAATGATCGAAAGAGTAATAATTTTGAAGGTCGGTTAATAAAAAAATTTCAACTTACACAAAAATTAAGAAATAATATTACAATATCAATGACAAAAAATGTGCATTCTTAATTTGAATGATTACTTTAGTTTGGGGTAAAATTAAATTAATTCCTTCACAAATGTGATAAACTAATTAATTTTTTTATAAATATATATCTATATAAATATACTAAATAGGTAATAAAGATATAAAAAAATATTGTTTTTTAAGACAATTAATTCCAGCAAATATTATAAAATTAGATAAATGAATTAAAAAAAATTGATATTCAATTAATTATTTCAATAGTTTTTATAACTGCATGACTTTAATTAAGAGTTTAAAAAAATTATGTTATAGATACTAAAGAGTTAAAATGAGAATGTACACTAAATAGATAGAGAAGAGATAATACAAAAATTATTAAGAATCTTTAAAATTATTAATTGCAGTAATTAATATAAATTAAATTAATAAATTAAACAAATTTAAAATTGAGAAGTTTAAGAAAAATTATAATAGTATCTATCTTGCTTATAGTTCAATACCAATCGGAACACGGCATTCATATTTTAATTACACATATGTATGAATAAATTATTAACTTATTTTAAGAAATTATTTTAGATACAATAATTAAATAAACAATGTGGACTTGTTAATTTGAAAAAAATAATAAAGTCAAACTTGCAAAAATATATGATTAAAAATAATTAATAAAATGAAGAAATTTTAGTGAGATGTAGAAAATAATTTAACTCTCTATGAATTATAAAATTATAAGCATAATAAATATCTATTAAGCCTAAATTCAAATATTTTTTTTGTAAATCTATACGAGCGTACCCTCAACGAGGCATCGTTCTTCTTTCGCTGTGTTGAACTGAATTTCAGGTGTGCGTATTCTGTTCATTTTATTTACGCGTTTTTATTAATTATTCGTTAATTAATTATCTTATATATATGTTATATGTGCGCGTATATTCTTTCGAAGATAATAAATAATATATAGCGAGACCAAATCAACTAAACAACAACATATTCAAAATGTCAAAAATAAAAAAAAACTATAATACATAAAACTTTGATAATTATCAAATTTTAACTTGGTATGTTAGATTTTTCTTTTATGTAGTATTCAGTTCTTACTCAAAATCATAGTTTCTGAGATTTTTTAAGGACAATTATATATCACTATATATAGGGACAAAAGTAAATCAGGACAAAAGTGACTATGGCGACGATGTATACAATACTATAAAAAATATAATATATAAAGAAGTATTCAAAAAATTATAATAAAAATGTTTGTAATAAATTATTTTTTTATGTAATATTTATTTATTTATTAGTTATTTTTTATTTAATACAATAACATAAAATAATTTGTAAAAATTTCAAAATTATTATTATCATAATACACAGTAGCTTATCGCATCACATGAGTACTGTTGTTAGCACATTATTGTACTATATCAACTAATATTTTAATAACTTATATTAAACTCAGACTAAATAGGTTGACCGAGAGAGGGAAGAAAGTTCAAAAAATATCGTTTGTGGATAAAAAACACAAAGATTATTAGTTTTTGGAAATTATTTATATATATGTATTTTCTAGTTTACTTTACGATGGCATGTAATTTATAGATTTTTTGACAGAAAATTTAATAAATATTAGGATGGCATGTAATTTATAGATTTTTAATTAATATTTGATTAGGTGTGTTCTTTATAAATATTAGGATTTTAATAATATTTTATTTATTGTTTAGGATTAGATATTTGGTTTATATTAATATTTTATTTTTTAAAAACCTGTTATAAATATAATTCTTTTTGTTATATTTTAGCGATTAAAAATGTATAACACTTTGATTTTTCAACTAATAGTTTTAGAATTTTGAGGAAAAAGAAATATCTAGGAGAAAAACAAAATGAAGGATCATATGAATGTAATTTATATATTAAGCCTAAAATTGATAAAAAAATCAATTTGAATCAAAATATAATTTTATCTCAAACATAGAAAGTAAATCTTATCTCTAGAAAAATGGGTGCGGATAAAAATAAATAACACCACTTAAAATTCCACACGAAGGACTAAATTCGTTTCTCATAAAATCTCAAAGGCTTACACGCTGATATGACTAAACCTCGGTGACATAAATTAGTCATAAAAAAAGTGAAATACTATTTTCCTTTTAAAATAAATTTTTAAAATAAATATAATTATGTATTTTTATTTTTTAAAAATATTTTTACTTCAAATTTCAGTTATAATTATTTATTAATTTTATTTTTATTTCTCTTAAAATTAAATATAAGTAATATAATCATTTTTAATTTATTAAAAATAATTTTAATTTATATGTCCAATCTTAAAGCTACACTTGTTTATTAGTCAAAAACAAAAACCGCTAAAAAAGGAAGAAACAAACCAAACCAAAATATAAAAACCCAGACCAGCTCCTTCTTTACTGTACCCATCAAACAAAGAGAGGGAACTCAAACAATTTCGGAATCGAATTGTACTCGCCGCCCGCTTTCACCGGCCAACTCACTCCGACTTAACACTTTCAGACTATCCCCACTGTGCGATCACCAATTGATCGCCGCCTTTCACCTAGGGAATAATATTTTCATTAATCATCAAGTAATTAATTTATATGTTTCCAATAATACAATTAATGTGGGTTTCTGATTTTACAACCATGGAGTCGGTTTTTTTGTGAATTGGTTTGTGGCTTTTTGTGGGTTTTCTTAGTTGATTATTGGGTCGAAGGGAGTTTTTTTTTTTCTGTGAAGAAGTTGAGTAATGTTGGACTTTAGGGAAGGTTTATTACGACAAGGGTTAGCATTAGTATTTTGATTAAAGTTTGCAGTTATAGGAGAGAATGGAAGAGAATTCTGAGCTTGAGGAAGGTGAGGCTGGGAATTACAATGATGATGAACACAAGAATGTGAACCCTGACATTGATTTCTCATACATTGTAAGAATTTTGATCATGGCATTGTATTTTGTGAAGTTAGAGGTTTTTTCAAGTGGAATTTTGCTTAGATATGGCTAATTAATTTGTTGTCTGCTCTAATTAGTTTTGTGAAGTTGAAGGATTTTTTCTGCTGCTCTTGTGTTAGAGTTTGAACTTATGAATCAATTGCATTAGTGTTTTGAACGGCTCTTTAGGTGTTAGTTTGATTGGTTTATCTGTGATTGAATGTAATTTGCAAAGATTAAAATTTCACTTTAATTGATGATTCTTTGGAAAAATAGTTTCAGATCAAACAATTTGCTTAGGATGATAATGCGTTGCTGAACGTTATGGAACAGAAACACAGGTTTCAAAGTGTTCAGTGCTCTTATCTGTCGTATGGAATATGGAGATGAAAGCCATTTGATAATTCTATTAAGATTTCTGTTTGATGGTTTTGATTATGCTCCGTCTTTCTGTCTATGACGAGCTATTAGTACTCCCATTTTTATCTGCCAACATTTGTTTGGGAAGGAGGTTTTAATAAGACTGCTTATTAAATATGTTACATATTGTCCATGATTCTGACAATGATTTCCCTTTTTTGATTTTCATGTTTCTGTTATGGCATTTCTTATCACATTTATTGTCTTTGTATAACGTTAGCAATGATTTTTTTTTTCTCTTTGAAGGATGAGAAACTGCATTATGTCTTGGGCCACTTTCAAAAGGATTTTGAGGGCTGTGTTATAACAGAGAATTTGGGTAAGTGGATATATGTCATTTTTTTTTTATAATCACATCTGTGGGACCAAAGGTACAAGAGTATTCTTTTAGGCAGTTTTATTTTAGAGTATGCATGTTCTTTAGGCGCTAGTTCTAAGAGTGATGATGGGGCTTAATTGTTTTGACAGGTGCGAAGTTTGGTGAATATGGTTCATTTTTGCCTACCTGGGTACGCACTCCTCATCTGAAGACTCTTCAGAGGAGCTCCAATACTCCAAAGCCTCCTAACAAATTTCCTGTGGAGGTATGTGGATTGCTTTCTAATTTTTGTATGCATGGTGGTCAGGAAGTAAATATGTTGCTGAATTGTCAAGATGAGCATGTACAGTTGAACTTTTCTTAAGCACTATGGGTTATACTCCTTACAGGATACTTCTAAGACGTTGCAAGCTCTCTCAAGTTTAACACCATCTAAGCAACACATTGGCAATAGTTTGAACAATTTAGAGTTTATAAGAAGGGATATTTCATCAAGGAAAACATGTGGCGTTTCTACCCCTCTCAGTGCTCAGAAGTCTGAAGAAAAATCAGGTCCTCAGCCTGATAAAAAAGGACTGAAGTTTCGTTTAAAAGTAGTTTCTGACTGCACGGCAAAAAAAAGTTCTTTCATCAGTAGCGGTGTTGGGCTTGATAACTCTCCATCTTCATCACTTGGGAACAACATTGAGGAATATAGTGGAGAGCAGCTTCATCATTCTCCCACCAGCATTCTTCAGGTAAAAGTGGCATCTGTTAATCGATTATCTGTTTATAGCTGTTGGTTGGGCTAATGGGCTAATTGTTGGATTGATTTTGTACATAAACTATAACAGATTATGACTACCTTTCCTGTCCCTGGAGATTTCCTATTATCACCTCTTGATGACAGTCTTTGCTTAATTGAGAAACAAATTATGCACCAAGACAGTGTATCTGGGCCTCACTACAAAGCTGTGAGAGGACATTCTGCTGTTTTTTTGAATGGTGCAGTGTCTGCTCTTTCTGATTCAAAATTGTCTAAGCATAAGGAGAAAAAGTTTCAGAGGAAAAGTGAAAGGGGAGTAGGATCAGAGCAGGGTAATGATGCAAAATTTGAGAATGCGACTCCATTTTCATTGAAGAAAAATTTACAAAATGAAAACATAGTGGTCACGGATATTTTACCTGATAACTTTAAAAGCATACCCTTTGTGAATAAGGTGTCTAGTTCTGATCCTGTAAAAGCAGGTGAAACGGTTTCTAAAGTTGCCAAGGAAGCCAATAGTAATCCGGCAAAGAACAACTTATTTTCTTCTACCTTGGCGGAGAATTCACTGGAAGTAACATTTGGTCTGGACAATTGCGAAAATGAAAAGAACCATGCTTGGAGTAGCTCATTTGTTAAGGGTTTGGAACATACTGTGGCTTCTATAGATATGGTCAAACCGAGTGGTAGTGGTCTCAGTAAAAGTAATAAAAGTTCCAAGCCTTCAAAAACACATTCCAGTAAGATCAAATACATGGAGGGTTTTGATGTTGGCTCAACAACTCCTACTGAACCAAAGATAGGTCAGCAAACCATGTGTCACATACAGGATATGGCTGCTTTGCCTTCTGAAGAAGAACGACCATTAACAGAGGGCAAGAAGAACTTGCCAGATGTTGAGAGTGTAGAAAAGGTGGTTGCAACTTCAACAAAGCAAAAGATGAGAGTTGGTGTAGTTATGGTATCTAAAGATGCAACAAATACTGTTGATAGTGCTCCTTCAAGCAGGAATAAGAAGCTTAAGCTGAAGTCACGTAATCATGTTTGTAAATCTAGAGATAATCACAAGGATTACACAGAAGGAAAATCAGAAAGGGCATCTAGCGGCGGGCAAACAGGCTCTGCCTTTGATGGTTCAAAGGTTAAGGTAAGAGTTGGCAGACGAAGTGTTTCTGGGAACCTTGCTGAGACACCTGTCAAAGATGCAGTCCAGGTAGATTCTCATGTTACAGAAATTACAGACGAATGGGTGTTTTGTGAAAGTTGTGAGAAGTGGCGGCGCTTGCCATATGAGATAAATCCGGATGACCTTCCTGAGAAGTGGCTGTGTAGCATGCAGTATTGGATGTAAGTTTATCTTGCATTTATCAATTATGATTCGTAGATATATATGAACACATATCATGTTTGATTTATGATAGATGACATGATGTTTTGTAGCATATAACATAACTTTTTTAATTGATAGTTGATACGTACATGCACTACATATATCATGGCCGAATAGGAGTATTTGTGTTTGTCGGAGATAATGTGATTTCTGTTGTGTACCATTTTGTGGTCACTTGTCATGAAGATCCGAGTAATGCTAAACATAGAAAAAGTTCTTCAGTATGTATGGATTAACACACTCGTTTTTGCTTAATGAGAACGCATGTTTGCCTTTGCCTGTATGTATACAATTTTGACATTTACACATTATTTTTCTTATTTATTTTCTACAAAATAATTAATGTAGGCCTGGAATGAACCGATGTGAAATCAGTGAGGAGGAGACCGATAAAGCCTTTTATGCTTTGTATCAACTCTCTCCTTATGGAATGATATCTGGAGTAACTTCAGAAAACGTACAGTGTTCTGACCAGAATCACCAGATTGTTAATTTCAACAACGAGTCTTCTCAGAGAAGGAACAGGCATGGTTTCAAGGATGTAGAGAAATCAAGTAGGCGTGCCCTCATCCAGACATATAATTTTACAAATAATCAGCAGTTGGAGCCTATAAAAAGCAGAAGTTTGATTGATATGAATCAGCTTTATTTAGATTCAAATATTGGGACAAGACCTAATTTTGACAATTTGCATAAGTCTCACAGTTTGGCAGCAGTACAGTCCGCACCTAATCACAAAGAAAATCATTTGAATGAAGGTTAGTTATTTGTTTCAGAGCTGAAACTTATAGTCTCTTCTGTACTATTTGATAATTTTATTCTGATTTCTATCAGCAGCTGAGATGGAGCAAGTTAAGATTAAAACCAAAAGGAAGGTCAATCATCTTGGATTTGGGACTGCCAATAAGAAAATTAAGATGGAAAAAATGTCTTATGACAGCAAATGTTGGGATTCTGATATGGACGTGGAAAATGTGGGTGCTAAATCAAGAAGTCGTTATTCAGCCAAGGCAAGTGAAAAAAATGTGGGAGAATTCAATGGGAATTCTTTTGCCGATGATAAATCTGTCGCTAAGGAAATATTGGTTAATTGTGGAGAACTAGCTCAGTTATCATCAGATGGTGGATCCTTGGATACAAGAACAGGGGATGGAATTTCTATGAGGAAAAGGAAATCAGATTGTCTGGGAAATCAAAATGGCCATATTAGCAATACTAATGCTGAAAGCTGTGCAACTGGATACGGGAGGGAAAAGAAACTCCGTTTTCAAAAGAGCTTTGCCATGGAGTCTAGCAGGAACAATTCTGTCCACAAGTCAAACAGAAATAGTAGGGTTGCTTGCAATTTGATCACAAGCCGTGATGATGCTCAACCAGTTGATGGTAAAGTAGTATTGAGGATTGTACACAAGAATGGACAATCCTGGAAACCTAGAAATGAGTTAGTGTCTCATTCTTTGGATGGCACAGATTCATTGAGGAAAGATCATAGATCTGAACAGTTTTCAGCATCAGCCACTTGTAGTTCATCAAAGGTTTCAAGTTCTGTTAAAACTAGAGGAATATCTGATAATGTACAAGCTTCACCCGTAGAATCAATTTCCTCATCTCCCTTAAGAACACTTCTAGAAAGGCCAACATTAGCGGGAAAGGACATTTCAGAGAAAGACAATACTATAATTGGGGGCCAACCCTTTGTTTGTGGCGAACCAAGGGGATACTGGGATGTGCGGATAGAGAATAAGATTAATCAATCTGGGACAGAGAATAAGATTAATCAACCCTTTGTGTGTGGTGGTTCTGATCCTGAATCACTGAATTCTTTTCCATTGGATTACCGGGATAGAGATGCTGACCACAAACACGATGGGCGAACTAAATCTTATTTAGTTAAATGTGAGACTGAAATTATGGAACATAACCAATTCCCCTGTGATTCATTGGCGATTGACAGTTCCTACGATGGGGGTAGGGCGGAGAAGAGGCATGTAAAAGTTCTGCCCCTTCAGATGAACGGTAATAATTTGCAGGACAATGGGAAGACTTCAACATTGGATTTGGACAGGGATAAGATGAAGTTATCTGGTCATGTGAGTAAGCAGAGGGGATTTTATTCTAAGGTAAATGCAAGACATAATTCAGAGGTTAACCCAAAATCGCCTAAACCTTTTGACAAGAAAGTAAATACTAAGCATTCTTTTCCTGACAAGTCTGTCATCAAGTCTAGTGAGCACAACCAATTGAAACTAGAAAATGATTCAATAGGACACTGCTTCAAAGATCATGGAATGCAAAACCAATTGAAACTAGAAGAATTCTGTGATTCAAATGCCAATAAATTGAACGACACTAAAGGAGAGTCAAACTGTGGTACACCTAATCTGATTTCACATTTTGAAGGTGGCAACAAAAAAGATTGTCAAAATCACAAGTTTATGAATGGATCTTTGCCAGGAAGATCATTTGATGGGTGCTTAGCTCATGTCTGCAGCACTGTTGATACTTCAGCAAAACCCCTTGAAAATGCTGCCTTGAAGAATGGTCCTCATCAAGTTTCAGGATATTGTGTGTCTGAGCTCAAGGGAGCTAAGGATCTATGTGGCTGCAGTCCTGGAAAAATAAGTTCGTCAAGTCTCACTGCTGCTCATATTCTGAAAGAAGCTAAAAAACTTCAAGACTTAGCAGATTCTTATAAGGTTTGCCTATTACCGATCTTTAATTTGTGTATTTTGTTTGCAGCATTCAAATAATACGCTTCTAGAAAAAATGTCCTATGATAGTTATTCTTGTCATCAATGGGTCACTGTTTTCTTGTCATTTAGAGCAAGGGGTTTGGTTTTGAAAGTAATGAATCGTACTTCCAAGCTGCCATAAAGTACCTTCATGGAGCTTCCCTTCTAGAAATTTGCAACAGTGAGAGTGCAAAGCAGGGGGGAATAAGTCAAATTCAAGCATACAGTATAACAGCCAAATTGTGCGAGTAAGCAAATTTCTGTAGTTGATTGTGTCTTAAAAGAAAAACGGATCTATTGGGTGTTGAACATTTGAATGGAACTATTGAAGCTTGGCTACAAACTAATTTTTTAATATCTTGACAGAGGTTGTGCCCAAGAATATGAAAAACTTCATGAAATGGCTGCTGCCGCTTTGGCATATAAATGCATGGAAGTTGCTTACTGGAGATTAGTTTCCTGCAAAACTTCTAGTTCAAGCAGAGATAGGAATGAGTTGCAAACAATTTTACAGATGATTCCCCAAGGTAGTCATGAAATGAATATATGCAAACTCATCCTTGCTTTTCTATTATCATTGTTTTTTTCCCCAAGAAAAACAGATCTATTGGGTGTTGAACATATTTCTTCTCACAACTGTATCTTTTTGTTCGTTTTTTTCAGGCGAATCACCATCATCATCTGCATCTGATGTTGACAACTTGAATAATCAGGCAAGTGTGGATAAGACTACTTTTTCCAAGGGTTCAGTTTCTCATGTACCTGGAAACCCTTTCTCTGTTGTTCGAAACAACTCAAGTTTTCTTGGACTGCTTGACTATGTAAGTTTTCTTTTTTCTTTACTAGTTGACATTTTGGATGGTGAAAAGAAAAGCATTGATTTCATACTCTGTAGCACTTTCATGTTTCCCATTTTGGAAAATTAGAATTATCCTCTACAGTTGTCTTACACTATTATTGTGATGATGGATATGGAGTGATTCTTGAGTGTAAGAGTATGTAATATGTCTGTTTTGCAGACTGGGGATGCAAATTTTGCGATTGAGGCCTCTAAAAAATCCCAGAAGGCTTTCTTAGCTGCCAACATTGTGTTTGATGAGCCAAAGCATAAAGAGTGTGTTACTTCTGTTAAGAAGGTTATTGATTTCAGCTTCTATGACGTAGATGAATTTGTACGCCTCGTTCAATCAGCAATGAAAGCAATTAACCGTTCTGGTTTTGGTGGCTCTAGAAATTAAGTCAACTCTGTACATCTGTGCGATATTTTTTGTTTATCTGCAGTTGGCATCAGCCAATAAACAAAAGTAAATATCTTCCCACTTAGAGAATGCACTTGCAAACCCACAAAGAAGTCTTTTAGTGGCCGGTTGGACTTTTCTGTACATATGCACAAAGAAGATTACTGGAAGATTTTGTAATGTAATTTCGACAGCTTGTCCTTGGCATGGATAAAGGCAGAGTTCGCTCGCCCTCAAGTATTTTGAGCTAGGATAGAAGGATAGAATTTTGTTTGGTGGCAGATTTTGGAGGATGTAACATGTCAGTTTATAATTTTTTAGCTCTATTGAAGCGGAGCTTGGGAAATAAATTATTTCTAGCTATCGGTAAAGCCAGTAATGAAAATCATTGGTTTTGTGGAGGCTAGATACAGATACGATGAGAAGGCAATTTTCCATCAGGAGCACACCATTTTGTTACCATTTATTTGAACATGCAATGAATGGAAATGAAATTCATTGGAAAGGTTCTCTTGTGTTGTGAATTCTCAAGCTTCAGCTTTTGCCTTGCCAAGGGTTGCTAGAGTCTTCATTCTCAATTGAAGGTACGCGAAAACCTGCAGCAATCTCTTTATTGTTCAATATGCTTGGTAATAAAATTTTGAAATCTGTGTAGGTCGAATGTCTCAAAACATTGGCATCTCTCACCTGTCATCATCAAGTAATATGACAAAGAATTGGTGGCTTAGTGCAACCATTTATTTGAGGTAAAAGTGTAGTTTTTATTATTCACTGTTAAGTGCATCTGTAGAGTGGGACACTTTAGAACAGGAAGCAGAGCAGCAGTTTTGGCTTCATATCCTCTATTTTCCATTAAATGATGAATTTGGTTTATTGGTTTGCATTTACTTGTGCCTCTCTACATTGGTTCTTTTATGAAAATTTCATTGCACTGTGAGACTTATTTTATTTGCACACTTGCCCAAATTTTTATATCTCGTATTTCCCATATCCCAGGCTGAATTTTTAGCTACCTTCTCACAGTAAGAAGAAAATTTACACAGCTGCCTTTATCTGAAAATCCCTCATTTTCTTCTCTACACCTACATGGCTTCTAAGCTGATCCACCCAAAGCAGCTGTTTTTCCTTTCTTGGCTCTAGCTTTGCATAGACATTTTTTATTAGCATTGCGTAGTGGTCAAATCATTTTACTAGTATTGTCCTTTCGTTATTTTATTTCCTTCAAGTATTTTGAGCCATTTTGATTTGTTTATCTCAAGATAGAGCTTAATGCCAGGTTTTATCTCCCTATTATTGCCATTTATATGTAACCCCTCGCTGAGAGTTGCAAAGTTCAGAGAAGACACGCTGCAAATGATACTACAGCTATAGCAGTAATCAAAAATCCATTAAAACTTCCCATGTACCCATCAGTGGTCATTCATGCTCTTGTTTTTCTGAAGAATGTGCTGTGTTTTAGATTGTTACGTGTCCATGTTATGTGAAGTTTGCAAATTTTCAATATAAGGTGAAAGTTCTGCCTGATTTTATGCTTCCTAAAAAGCTTATGTGCAGAGTTCCTGAACAACATGATAATAGTCATTTTCATCTGATTTTAGGAACACCATTTAGCTTTAGATTAATGGGTATGGTTTAGCTTTTTGCCACTGTTGCAGTGATTTTAAGATTTGATATTTGATGATCTTAAACTGTAAAGTTTAGTTTATTCATTTGAGAATCCTCTTCTACATGTATATTACTAACAGTTAATTATACGAATAATTGAAGCAATATAATCGCTTTTATTTTATTTTGTCTCCTGAGATTTTGTGTTTTTAATTTTTCTCGTGATTGTGGTGTTCTGTTCAAAACCATTCCATGTACTGTATTCTTTGTTGATCTCATTGATTTGTGTGCTAACGCTCTGGCTTCCACCGGCGCCGGCTTATATCCGTCCGTCCCTTACTTGACACCGATGTAGATTCGTCCAGGTCTTAAGACGGGATTAACTTGAACCTATTGTCTGGATAATTGATTTCTTCATGATATAGTTCTGCAAACTCTCTAGTCAAGGAGTTTCTAACTCATATTACATTGGTATATCCTACACCACTCTGCCATCGAATCAAACAGAAGTAAAATATTCTTCAAGTGAGCTGCGAATTCTCGATAAAGATGAGTTTGGAGCTCTCCAACTTCAAAATATGATTCAATTAATAAACTGAATTAAAAACAGAAATGGCAGCTGGCAAAACTGAAGCTTTTGCAGGAATTGGTGAAACCAAAAAAACCATGGATTTCTAATAATATTCTTGAGAAAACGCTGCATTTAGACAGCCTTTCCAATATATCTAGAAGTTCAAATTAAAATGCAGAGAAGTATCCCAATACATATTAAACAAGATAGGGAAATATATTTCAATTTGTGCAATCTTTGTCATATATTTGATAAAAAAAATACGACACGATTACGACTCTTCTAGCCTGAATTGTCATAATCAGTAGTGTAGATAACTAATAATTGGTGTTGATTTCTGATCATACATCACTAGATTTTCTTTAGATGTCAATGAAAGAATAAAAATAAAAGAATAAAATTAACAGTATATTATGGATAGCACGAATAGGAGTACTATAAAGGAAGATATCATAACTCACATTCAATTCAACACAATCATTACCAAAAGTCTTGGCAAGTGCAAATTCCCTTCTTGAAATGATGAAATCTGTTCAAATCTCTCACAACAATCTCCCTTTCTACAATGTCACTGATCAGCTTAAAAGCCTCATGACAGTCCCCACACATTCTCAAGTTCTTCATCACTCTAATGGTCACACCTTTAGGTATGCTTAACAACCCAAAAGCCAAGGCCAATCTCTCACTGTGTAAACTAACTATTTCTTCCTTAACCTCCTGTTCTACATCCACAAAAACCAAACCTGTGCTTCCTCCTACATACCCTTTTTCCTTCATTTCCTTCTCCAACTTTTTCAATAAACTTAGTATCTCATCGCCTCTCTCACATGATAGATTCCCAGCATAGAACACAAAAGTTGAATCCTTGATTTCAACCCAACTGCACCCGGGTTCCTTACGAACACCGCTGCGCTTCATTTTGGCTCGAAAACTATGACATTTATCCCAGTCTCCAGCCGATGCGTAAGTGTTTGATAATGTTACATATGCACCTGCAACCTGCTGCCGTGATTCGATGAGTTGCTTGCTGACGTTTACGGCAATATCAAGCCGTCCGTGAAGTCTGCTAGCTGACAGAAGCGAGCCCCACAATAGAGCACCTTGACTTGGACTGACATTCATGGAAATGGCCATCTTGTAAGCCTCATCCACTCGGCCAACCCGACAAAGCATGTCAACAGCACAAGAGTAATGCTTTTCATCGGGCATTATCCCATGTTTCTCATACATAGATTGTAAGTGGTGAAGCCCCTCATCAACAAGTCCTGAATGGCTACATGCGTATAAAACTCCAAGAAAGGTGACGTCGCTTGGCTTCAAACCCCTATTGATCATCTCTTCGAAGAGTTGGAGAGACATGTCTCCAAGTCCGAACTTCGCTGAACCAACAATAATTGAAGTGTAGTCCATTACCGAAGGATTCGAAATTCTTCTAAATACTTTATCAGAGTAAGTGAAGTTGCCGCATTTAGCATACATATCCACAACAGAACCAACAACCACATCATGTAATTCATACCCACCACGAATCACTGCCCCGTGCACAACTTTTCCCAAAACGAGCCTACCGAGACTTGCGCAAGCATTAACCACGCTAGCCAACATAAACCCATTTGGACGCTCAGACATCAAACAGTTAAATTCTCTAAAAACCTGAAGAGCTTCATTTCCTCTCGCATTTTGTGCATATGCTGCTATCATTGAAGTCCATGACACCACATTCCTATAATCCATCGTATCAAAAACCCGCCTAGCTTGATCAACATCATTGCATTTCCCATACATATCAACCAATGAAGAGCACACCACAGTATCCCTCTGAAAACCCAAAATTTCAACATGGCAATGTATTTTCTTGCCAATTACGAGGTCTGCGAGAACAGAACATGCCTTAATGACCGTCGCAAAAGTGAAGTCATTCGCGATAGCCAAGCTTTTCTGCATTTCACCATATAGCGAAAGAGCAGATTCTGGTTTGCCCATGTGGACATAACTTGCCATGAGCGAAGTCCACGACACAACATTTGGTTCAGGCATTTCATCAAACACTGATCTCGAAAAGACCGTTTTTCCGAGTCTTGCATAGCAATTTATGAGATGATTACTAGTGATGGTGTCACTCAAAAATCCTAATTTCAATATACTTCCCTGTAATGAAGTAGAAGAAACAAAATCGCTACAGCGTCGAAGCAATTGAATGAGATAGGATTTTTGACATGACATTACATAAACTAATTATGGCGGGAAGGAAGAGCAGCAGT
>CANYCX011182556.1:0-10768 GCA_948193385.1 Breynia disticha f. nivosa
GAAATGTAAATCTAATAAGGGTAATTTTGGAAAAATTTCTTAAATGCTGCATTGGTAATACAAAGCGACATGTAATATGAAAAAATCAATTTTTCTAAAGCGACGTTTATTATGTGACGGAGGGAGTATATGTTATTGTAGGACGATAGAGCAAGCTAGTTGGACAGGACATGAGTACACATCGGTCTGAGTATTTCAGCTAGCAGGTGAGTAATCTAACTCACTTTAAATAGAAGTTAATATGAAATGTGAATATGTGGTATTGTATGATTGCTCCATATTATAAGTGACCTGAAATGAAATGATAAACGGTAGAAAATGAATAGTGTATGAAAATGACAATGAATGTGTTTATATGATTGAATTATAAATAGGTACATACGGAAAGGAAATGCAAACAAGTAAGCTATGATATAATATGATATGATAGGTTATGATATGTTATATGATATAGTATTGGTGAAGTGATTTGATATTATATGACAGGTTATGGTATTGGTGAGGTGATTGAATATGATATGGCAGGTTATGATATGTTATATGATATGCTATTGGTAAGGTGATTGGATTGGTGATGATTATGATCGATCTTTGGAGACGGGAGGGAGACGACAGATTATACATGATATAGTTATAGTTGTTTATATTACTTGCTTATAGAGTTATCATTTATGAAACATACGATTACACGACAGATATGTGATTATATGCATACATGATGATAGGATTGCATTTCCTGAATTGATATGATATGATTGAAAAGAATACAATTGCTTATTAAATTATTGACTATTCACTGAGCCCGCAAATCATGCAACTACAATTTTTGTTTCAGGAATAGATTGTGAGCAAAGATAGCCTTATAGACTATTCAGGTGGGTCAACTGCTACTCCTGCACTTTCTCTCTCTTCACCAGATACCGCTAGGTACTATTCTATTAGACATATGAATGTGGTGTGTATTATATATATGATATTTATAGTGTTGATGTTGGTTTGTTGAGACGATTGTTGATCTTTGGTTGATTATGGATATATATATATATATATATATATATATATATATATATATATATATAATTGATATAGTATGTGAAATATCCAAGTATAAGATGAAATAAACAGGTTGATTATAGGTTGATTCCAGATTGCAGTAGTTCAACATGGGACATGTTAAAATGATATGTTGGTATTGTTGAATGAACACAAGTCATGTTGAATCAACATAAGATCATGCTCATGGGAGTGTTGATCAATACGAACTGTTCTCATATGAACTGTAGTCCTAAAAATAGCATATACCCTAGTTCTAACTATAAGAAGTGGGTGTACAATTGGATCTTGCTTGGCTACCAAGAAGGCTTGGACCATATGGGTTTGAAAAATCTAATCGTTGCCACCCTGGAAGAGGACCATTTAGACTTCAATCTTATGGCCGCCCTCTTTACCTTCTAGAACCCTAATTTTAATTAATTCTAATTCCTAAGGGTTTTATGTTAGTTACATTGCTTGACACCTTCATGTTGTCCCACGCAGAGGTCCTTTGTCACTCGCTACCAATCGAGTATGACTTTAACTTACATGAAGCTATTATAGCTCATGCGAGTATGTTTAAAACTAAGAAAGGCTATGATAAGTACCAGACCTCTTATTCAAGCCTGGAACCAAAAGAGCTCAACAGATGTATCGTTGATTTCTTCTGGTGCTTCCTATGTATGTAGTCTTTGCCACCACATATAAGGTACCTATCACGAATCTCTTGCCATGGCCATCACTCTACGAAAGCGATGCCATTAAGGTCATGAGGGTCATATTTCTTTTCCTGAAGTGATTCTTACTGCACTTTATGGTGGTTTTTCTACTTCACGGGGAGAAATTTACCACCTTCGCTTATAATACCTTGTTGGTTGCTACAACGATAGGCAAACACCTACTTTCCAAACTCTCAAAGAATAGTCAATAGGGCACATGGTCGCTGGCCGAAGTCGAGGATTTCCAATAGAAAAACACATTAACTATCTGACAAAGAAAAAAAATCAGCAGTCATGGAGGTCTAATGATGATTGCTTCATCTTTCGCTCCAAGCACCATTTTGGCTTCATCAACCCTTTAATTATGAAGCAGGAAGACTTGAACCTTGAGTTTTGGCCTGCTTTTACCCTTCCTTGTGAACTTCCAATACCAAAGATTTCCTTCGGCCAATTATATATTGGAGTTGAAGAATACACTTCTCATTTTCAACCATCAACTTAGGTTCACTTAGGGTATACCTTACCCTTCAATTCACCACATGAATCAACCATGGGAGAAATGTGCAGGTTATGATTTTGCTCCTTTCTTGCTAGAGAGAATAAAGTAGTATGAATACTATCATAGAAAATTCCTCAACAAATTGACTTCCTGCCCTTGAGCGACTACTAGATTTGCCCTGTAATGCCCTAAAAATTGTCCATTTAATGTTGAAATAATGTATAAAATAAGTTGGAAGAATATATATATAGGGATACATATGCCGGGGGATCAAAAAAAGGCCGAAAAATGGAAAATGCATAGGCTGGGAATGATTAATGTATGTTAATCCAATGATTAACGTACGTTAATGTAAAGATATGTTGAATAACGTTCGTTACATAAAAAATAACGTATGTTATTCTTCTCAGGTTTACCAGAACTCTGTTTATTATGAAACAAACATATGTCATCAGGGGTCTAGACAAGTCAATAAAAGGGCAGAGCACATCATATACAGGATAAAAAATATCCCAAACATCCTAAACACTCTCTCAACCCCCAAACACCAATCCAAGGCTCCCTAAACACAATATCTCCCTACAAACATGTAGATTTCAACAGATTAACAGCAAATCAATCCTCTACCATATTCTCTCCAGATTAGGGTTTGGAAGCAAAGAAGAGGAAAGGTAAAATCCTCTAACCTACGCTGAATTCATGCAAAATGTGATGAAGTTGGTAGGGTTTTGTTGAGTTTTCAACCTAGTTACTAAATGTATAAAATTTAACATAAAATTTGAGAATTTGTGGGAGATTGAGGAAATTAGGCTTGTGGGAAATTTGGGGATTTTGAGTAATTGGTTGAGTAAATGAAAAATTAAGAATAGAATATTGTATATGATGTGAAATGTGTCATGATTTATGTAGGAGGCAACAAACGGAACTGAAATCAAGAATAGAGTGAAGAGCTAATTCGTGAATTTCCAGGTAAGTGTACTTTTGATGCTTACTATTGTATGCTTTGCCTTTGTATGGTTAAGCGTATGTGAATAATGTTTCTTTTGTTGAAATGGTAGCAGAATTTTCTTAAATGCCTTTATGTGATTGTATTGGAATTTGTATGAGCTTGTGTTTGGTATGTGTTGAATGTGATGGAAGCTTGGTTTTGTGTTTTGAAAATTTGAAATAAAAACAGAACTTGTGAATGATATGTTTTATTAAATAAAAGAGGTGGTGTCTGACATGTGGATATGCTATTTTGTGCTAAAGGGTGACTTGAATTGAGTGTTGAACATGGTTTAAAAATGATTGTAACTCGTGCCTAGCTATGCTTGAGCATGAAGCTTATAATGAAATATGTTTGAATATCCATGCACAATTTATGATTGTTCGTTTATGGTTATGGAGATGAGCTTATATGAGTTATGTGGTAGAATGAACTTAAAATGTTTGGTTTATGACTTCTGTAGTGTTCAGCTTTGTTAATATTTCAATTGTGTGGGAACTATGTATAAATGTTGTGGTTGTGTTTTGCCAGAAGGCGACATTTTATGAAAGTATGTTGGCCTATACCACGTGCTGGGTGTTCATGGAGATGTGTGCATGTTTATGTTGTTATGAAAGATAATGTGTTGACTTATTTGTGCCAAATTCTATTATTGAGAATGTTTGGCTTATATTGTGAATATTGGATGATTAATGTGGAACATGCATGTGTATGTGCTATTGTGAAATTATGAGATGGAATTGGAAATGCATTAATTGCATTCATACATTTCATTATTGGCATTGCATAAGAACGATTGTATGTTCATACTTAAGATAATAAAGGGAAGGCGAGTTGTTCTTCCACATGATAAAATGGGGGATTAGCCCAATTGTGAACAAAAGAGCATTGCTCTTGTTGTTGATTTTTAGAGGAATTTATGCCTAATGAGATTTAATGCCGAGCGAGATCTCGATGTCAGACTAGGTTCGAGGAAAGAAGTAAGCGAGAGCTTGAGTTCTAAATGGGAAGGTGAGTTGTTCTTTGACATGGATAAAAATGGGGATTCACCCAAATGAAATGAAATGAGAGAGAGATCTCTCGAGTGAAAATAGAGTGGACTCTCTCTTAAATTGTGAAAATAAGGGTTTGTGCCCAAAAATGAAAATGGGAGTGGACTCTCCCTTATGAGATGAAAGGCTCCAAAGCATTGCATTTGTGTGTTTGCAAGTGCATATTCATGAATGTATTCATTCAGTTCATCATGATATGATTGCGATTATTACTTTGGGTTGTTGGATATATGAATGAATATAAGTATTGTGGTGGTTTGACTATGTGTATGTGATTGTGAATTGGATCGTGATGAAGTGTTTTAGAGAATATGTGTTATTATAAGAGATTTATGAAATAAGTATGAGATTGTATGTTTATGTGAACTTGTGTTATATTTGGTGTTTTGATAATGATCATGTTGTCAATTTGAAATGCTTGAAGATATAGAGGCATATATGTGTCGTGGTGGTTTGAGTGTAAAACGTTAGTATGGATACGATAATAGATTGAAGGGTTTTGATGTGTAAGTTGTGGCTGTGGTGTGTCTGAGTTGATGTTTATGTTCTTGAATGAATATGGATATATAGACTTGACACATGTTTGATCTTGCAGGTGAGATTTGGGAAATTGTCTGATATACAATGGAGTCTATACTTTGTGGTTAGTTTGATGTGTTTGAATGTGGGAAGAAAGCTTCTAGAGTGACTTAATGTACGTTAATTCAAGCACTAATGTACATTAAGGGGGAATGGAGTACGTTACCTTGCTAGCAACATATGTTATTCTTGATCTGGAAAGTATAAAACTTGTCTGGTCGGGTTAAACCTACGTTAATTGTGCCCAGAAACCTAGTTTTAACCAGAATAACGTAAGTAAGTGATCTAAGATGAATTCCCTAACAACTAAAGCACCTAAAGAAACTTAATTGACATGTCAATGGTGAGCCATTAGGGAATTAAGGCATGGGCACTCCCCATGCTGGTTGAAGATTCCCCTGAACTTATTCTTAACAACACTAGGGTTATCACTTACTGAGTATTTTATATATAGCACCTTTGTATGTTGTTGAATGTTGTGCAGAGTGACAAGGATTAGCAACGGGACTACATTTTTGGCAAGGCTAAGTGGTGCAATACTGACGAAGGTTGAGCTCATAGTTTTTGGGTTATACTTGTGTTATATGTCTATACAATTTTAGTATAGATGAGATTTACAAGCATGACATGTAAAATGTTTTCCATTGCTTCTGCGTTTCGATTCTTATTTTGTGTATGGCCATCATTGGTCTTTATTAAACGATTTGGAACTACACTTTTACTTTCTCCTCTCTCGCATATTTATCCATTTTAAAAAAGAAAAAAAATGGTTCCCAAAATCGGTATTTAATCAGAAATGAGTTTTACGAATTTAGGGTTCACATTTAGTGATATCAGAGCGGGGATTAGATTCCCTGCGAACTATGCCAGGAAATTATTTTCATTGCATCATTCTATGTGAAAATAAGGTTGTTAAAATGGTGATTTCTATAAGATGGAGCCAGTCAACAATGTATCACACGAGGCTGCCGAGTCCTGAGAGTCTGCGCAGGGGAAAGGATCTACCCCAGGGCACCTTAAACAGCAGACACATGCAGCTATTCCACCTTTGACCTTACCTATGCCTATTTATATGAAATGATGCAAAGAATGATGAGGGAGAAAAAAGTCAGTTGGGAATCAATATAGATAAAAACTTTGGGGAGTTGTACAAACAAGGTGCAAGGTCCTTTGAGGGTACTACAGAACCCAGAGCCAGAATATTGGCTTAGACACACTGAGTAGATTCTTAACCGTATGCGGTGCACTCCAGAGCTAAAGTTGAGGTACGCCACCTCACTTTTGGAGAGAGAAGCATTGAATTGGTGGGAAATGGTTCCCGGAAGCCAGAATGACCCAACTACCCTTACTTGGGAGGATTTGAAGAGAGAGTTTGGGAACAAATACTTGTATCAAAATTGAAAGAAGGTTGAGTCCATGGAACTCAAACAAATGGGAATGACTATTGTTGAGTATGAGGCATAATTTACGAGACTTTCTCGATATGCGCCAGAGGAGGTAGCTACTAACCAATAGAGAAGAGACCGCTTTGAGCGAGGGTTGCAATTTGACAATCGCACCAGGATAGCAGGAAAATAACCTACCTACCATACTCTGTTGGAGACTGCCATTAGGGCAGAAGATTTGGCAACTGAATAGGGCTGACGTGAGGGGAAGAAACAAAAGCGGTCAAAAGGACTTAGCTCCATCAAAGGAGGCAAGAGGAGTGAGTCCAAACCCTCCAGGGTGTATACCAGAGACGGTAGACATGTGGGAGGTGATTCTAAAGGTAAAGGAGAATAATCGGGTGGATACTCCACTGCTAAGTGCAAGAGCGCAGATACGCATTTGGGTGGGGATACTCGCCCGGTATGCTATTATTGCAACAAGCCAGGCCACGTTGCTCAGCATCGTTACGTAAAAAGGATAAATGAAAGGATGGAATATCAGGACAGATTATAGGTACTACTACCAGAGATGGGGGAGCTCCTCAAGCAGCAGCTCCGCCCCAGGCACAGATGGATGTTATGACACAGGATGAGTCTGCGGCCAGTCCTAATAGCACTTTGGTAAGATTACTATACTCATTCATTTTATAATGATATAATTTGTGTATGATATATTTTATGATTTATGATTAATAGAGAAATCTTTCATTAGTATAAGCGAGTTAATGAGTGTCGGTAACGAAGGTGAGATAACTACCTTGTAATCATGAATGACCAAAACAATTAAGAGTAAAATTGTGAACGGCAAATGAATTGTCTAGATGAAACTTGGGGACATGGGAGAAAACTAAGTAACTAACGAGTGTATGAGTGTTTTCCCAGGAATTGGGAAAGTTATTTAGAGTGGTGGGTGGATTGAGTTCCACACAAAAATTGAAATGAGTGAACGTCAACGGTCCAAAAGATCAGTTAAGTATAGTGTGAGTGAATAATAAAGTAAAAACTAGAAACATAGATAACGAGATAGCCAATGTGGGAAAAATCATAGTGAATATGTGAGAGAAGATACAAAGAAAGAAAATTACTACACTAAAAAAAATCGCGCATTTAGAGTCCAAAAATTTGGACTCTAAATGCAAAAATTTGGACACTAAGGAAATTAGCGTCCAATTTTTGGACGCTAAAATTGGACGCGAAAACACTTGACTCTAAATTTTTCGACAAATAGAACATCCTTGAATATGGCACAAGTTTGGCCTTCCCTTACTTCCACCTTGGATGTCCACATGTATCACAACAAGTACTATCTGCAGTTGCACCCCAATAAATTATAGAATTATTTTGCAACAATCAATTCTTCATATGGCAAACCCAATCCTTCTACCAATTTTTTGGTGTCATAAAATGTCTCTGGCAATGTTGTCTCCGGGTGAGAAATACGTCTAGCATAATCTGATAACATGTCATATCCCCGCTCCGTTATTCTTAATTTGGATTTTAAACTAAGTAATTCAGTCGCTGCAGCCAATTGACTAATATCACATCCAGGCCATAATAGTCTATTCGCAGTTGCTAACACATTGAACATACGTTGAGCTTCTGAATTTGGAGGTTCCGGCATGGGTTGAACATTTGGGATTTCTGCATCATAATTTTTTTTGCTCTGTATCCACTTTAGCACGCACACCAAAACCGTCGTAAACCATCTTCTCAATCTTCATCCCAAATTCGTCTTCTGTAATATGGGACGTCCAACGTTGTCATCAACATTATAATTCACCCTCCTCTGGTTCCCATCATATGTACTACTGCTACCTCCTTCATATTTTTGTCTCTCTCAATAACGCATTGAATATTTCTTCTGTTTCTCCATGTGCGTTCCACCAATAGTAATTGCTTACAAACTCTCGATAGATAATATGTTCCTTCACATTCTCAGGACTAAAAAATTTTCTATTTTCACACTTCTTACAAGGGCAACGCACTAACGAATTAACTGCATCGAACGTATCATTTGATATGCAAAACTCCATGAATTGTTCAACACCGGCAATAAATTCATCATTCAATAAACCATCAATAGTACGTATATACATCCACTCACGCATTTTTTGTTTTTCGTACCTAAATAATCACACACATAAAATTATATTTAAATAATTGATATTAACATATATAAATAAATGTAAGTAAAATAATATTTAAATTAATTAAGAAACAACGCACGTACATTGATCCATATATATACGTACATTATAAATTACTAAGATACGAATATTTAAATTAACAATAGACGCAATACAAATAACAAATACGTCCACGTAAATAAAAATAATATTAAACAGGAAATAAGTGCTAAAAAATTAAAACTTACAATTTGATCCGTCCAAACTTTTAGCAAAAAACCGTCGTAGCAATTCCTCTCTCAATTCTTTTTACAAAATCGGCAACATTTTTTAAGATTAATTATAAAAGTATACATCCTACATGGGAATGAAACCATATATATAGAACATTTTGGAGGGAAAAAATCCCGCCAAATTTGGCGTCCACGTGGACTATAATTTGGAGTCTACGTGGACGCCAAATTTGGCGGGATTTTCCCCACCATACTATTCACTGAGTCCAAAAATTTAGCGTCTACATGGACTCCAAGTTTGGCATCCACTTGGATGCCAAATTTGGCGGGATTTCTTCTCGCGTCACTATTCACGGAGTCCACACATTTGGAGTCTACCTGGACGCCAAAATTGGAGTCCACGTGGACGCCAAATGCACCAGCCAAAATTTCCCGCCACACTGTAGCGTTTCCCACAAAATTGGCATCCACGTGGACACCAAAATTAGAGTCCACGTGGACTCTAAATTTTTAGCGTCCACGTGGACTCTAAATGCTCAAATTTAGTGTCCAAATTTTATTGGACTCTAATTTTTGGACACAGAACGCGCAGAATCTTTTAGTGGTAGCAGTATCTTGATTTTGTCCCAAATCTTTTAAGATCTTTCGTAACCAAATTGCTTGTTTTGTAGCTGCTGCTGCTGAAATATACTCAGCCTCTGCTAAAGATTGTGCAACTGCTTCTTTTTTTTGAATTCCATGAGAAGACTCCACTTCCAAATGAAAAAACATAACCAGAAGTGCTTTTGCAGTCATCAATACTTCCTGCCCAATCGCTATCTGAATATCCATGAAGTTCTTTGTGACGCCAAAATCCCCAAAGTTCATTTTTAATTAAAGGCTGAAAACGCACTATATTTTTTTTCTTTTTGAACACAAGTTATGAGAGAGATAATTTAAAACATCTTTTGTCAAATATATGCCCAATATGAAATACAACACATATATGTCAATACTGTTTAACTAGAAATGCGGAAGCGGGAAAAATCCTTTAAAAATGACAACTTATAAATCTCATCTATACTAATGTATGTATAGATACAAGACATGCACAAGCATTCACAATATTTCATCAAATTGATCATTCTAACCCCTGGTTAAACACATTTCTCATTATCATTCTAACCCCTGGTTAAACACATTTCTCATTCTCATAAATTCAACAACAACATTTCATAATACATTTAAACATATCATATCTTACTTTTAATATTCTCAAACCAACAAATCAAGCAACCTTTACATTATTCCTCAATTTTACTCAACCATTCTATCAACATATAGCAAGCAAGTTATAAAACATCTATATAAAATCAACCCAACATCCAATCATATAATTCATCATCCATTTATCACATTTTCAAGAATTCATATTTGCATTATACATTATTAAATCACTTCATTTCATACTTACACATTCACATCAAACTTTCGCATCGCCTAACCATACGCATAAGCAACCAAGCCACTTCATTACATCACTCAAGAATAGACTCACGAATCGTAATCGTATGCATTAAACAATTTCTAGTGCAACTCATACAAAATCACAACGAGCATAAAACATGAAACGCAACCATCCATCATTTTGTATATCCTTTTACGCCACAATTTACATTTTATATACCATAACATTTCCAAAGGCATTTCAAAACATAAGCATTAACATATAATAAACATATCGCAAACATACCGCCAATTCATTCCAAATCAACTTTCAATCACATACCATTAACACATACAAATCTTGGTTCTCAAGAAACCGTTCCAAGCCATAATTTCAAACCACAACCTTAACACATCGTTACATCATATACACCCAAAGTTCACAGTCGTTAGTTTACTTTCCACTCATATTTCACACGATTCCAATCTAAACAACATTCATTTTACTTTATTTTCTTTCAAATAACATCATGTCAATTCAATTAAAATCAAAATAATCACAACAAGTCAAGTAAGCGGCTTACCTCGGTTTCCTACGCTCGATCCATCGCCCGATTCTCGAGCCAGATTCCAAATATTGTTCCCTACACAAGCACAATCATGTTTTCAATCATTTAACACAAATTGT
>CANYCX011182668.1:0-10691 GCA_948193385.1 Breynia disticha f. nivosa
CAGCTGCTTAGTTTTATTCAAAGCTTACATGTGCTTTGAATTTTACATTTTTTTGTTCACACTTTCCAAATAATATTTATTAATTTTAAAAAAGTTCCATTTATTTGAGTAAGTTTTAACTCTGATATTATATATTTTAAATTTATGAAAAATATTACTATTATCATGAAAACCACGAAATTAAAAACAAATAAAATCCAAAAAGATCCGCTAAAAGAGGTTGAGGAGCAGTCGAAGCACCTCCGAATATTCCGCTTCGCATCGATCTCTGCCTTAACCACTCCCCTCTCCCTCTAAATATCCCAGCTTACTCCAAACCCTTACCAACCGTCCGATCAGAATCTCAACGCCTCAAATTGAATCTTTGACCAAAGCTAAAACAGAAACCCCTGAAATCATTGGTCTCTGCTGTAGCTTTGACCACACCCATCAAACCCTCTCTCTCCCTACCGTACTGCTTGGAGAGAGAGAGAGAGAGAGAGAGATCTTCCTCTCTCTGTTTTTATGAATTAACTTTTTTGAAATCTCTCTCTGTCTCCGTGAAGTTAGAGAGGGAAAGGGTTTCAAAGATTGAATTTTTTTTCTCTTTCTCTCCCCTTTGTTCTTCGTTTTTATTGAAGAAATAATAAAAAGTTATTTTTTTATATAGAGAGGGAGAGAGAAAGAGAAGTAAAAATGAATGTGATGAGAAGATTGAAGAGCATTGCTTCTGGTCGTACTTCTATATCTTCTGATCCTGTAAGTTTCAATCTTCTCTTTTTTCTTTTTTTAGCACTTTTTTTTTGGAACTGTGTAAAAGTATCTCGTGAAATGAAAGGGGTTTTTCTTGTACGATTAAAAGATTGGTTCTTTGCTGTGGCTTTTATTAATTTTATAGTATTGAGATTTGTTCCGTTCTTTTTACATCTGTAGCTATTGGTTTGTAATGGTGAATAGCTATGTGGTTGGCTTTTAGAACGTGCATTGCTGGTAGGGTTGGTAAAATATCAATTTACAGATTTAAATCTATTGCTAAGAATGGTTAATAAGCATGTTATGCATGTTTTTACCTTTTTTTGAATAATTAAAAGGTGAAGGAGTGCAAGAGTTGTGGTTGGTGGTGGGGATGGATTAGTGTTAGATGTAAGATGTAACAAAAGTGCTGCACATGAATTATTCCTGGAGGATGTTGCGTCTCTACGTGATGTTGAATGTGAAGTCTTTTTGATGGATTTTATATGAGAAGATAGAATCCAGAGATAACAATCTCTGATGGATTGCGTATATCAAATCATCTACATTGCATGAATGCTTACTGAACAAGAGTCTGACTTTTAAGTTTGTTTCTAATTTGCGTCACTTTAATTGTTTCACTTTCATAGAAAAGTTTGTTTCTAATTTGCGTCACTTTAATTGTTTCACTTTCGTACAAATGTTCCAAATTAAGGGATTGTTTTTCATTTTGGTAAACCTGCATTGCGTTTTCTTTCAGGGTGGAGACTCTGCTAAGAGGGCGAAGGTTGATCAAGACGCCAAGCGGAAAATTTTTGGGGAATCACAATCAACTGAGAGAAGTACTTCGGGTCTCGAGCACCAAATGGGTTCAACAACAATGGATAATACTGCGAGCACATCTAATCTTCCTATAGTGCCTCAAGCTGAAAATTCAGGTTATGATCAGTTGCCAGAAGAAATGAATGAAATGAAGATTAGAGATGACAAACCCACCGTCCAGGAAGAAAAGGTATTTTTTTTCATTTGTTACGTTTGAATAGTCGCTTCTTTAACATTCTGGTAAAGTACATGCCATGGTTTTGTAGTGATCAAGTATATGACATTTTTTTAATAGGAGATAGAAGCTTCCCATGTTAGTGGTAATGGAACGGAAACTGGTCAAATAATTGCTACTACATTGGGAGGTAGAAATGGGCAACCAAAACAGGTAAATTTTTTGCTTTGCTAGTTTTTTCACTTCTGAAGTGTCTAAGATGCTGATACCTTCCCTTTTAATTGTAATAAGCTTTGTTTTCTTAAATTTGCAATATGGTTTTGCTTTGCTGTTATCTGAGTTGAATTTCATTGAAAGCGAACTATTCTTTTGTGCAGACTCTTTCATATATGGCTGAGCGTGTTGTTGGCACGGGTTCCTTCGGTGTTGTCTATCAGGTTCGTTGAAATTAGTTATCCTGCATCTGATAATTGTATCTCTCTTATGTGCTGCAAGCTTACTTATTAACGTTAACCCTGCATTTTTATGTTTCAGGCGAAATGCGTTGAAACTGGTGAGTCAGTAGCAATTAAGAAGGTGCTCCAGGATAAGAGATACAAGAATAGGGAACTTCAAATAATGCGCTTGCTTAATCATCCTAATGTTGTTCAAGTCAAGCATTGTTTCTTTTCGACCACTGAAAAAGACGAACTATACCTTAACCTTGTACTGGAGTTTATACAAGAGACTGTCCATCGAGTGTCCAGGCTCTACAATAGGATGAACCAGCAAATGCCCATTATATATGTTCAGTTGTATACTTACCAGGTAATAACTTCATGTTTACCTTTACTCAGCTTCATCAGTTGTGATAGTATGGAGTTTTTGTCTGTACACTTTCTGTTTTTGCAGATTTGCCGTGCATTGAATTATTTACATAATGTTGTTGGTGTGTGCCATCGTGACATCAAACCTCAGAATTTACTGGTAAACTTTCATTGGTCCTCGCTAATTTGGCATTGTTGATCTGAAAAACTGAGAAGAGTTAGTGAAGACATTGTTACTTGACCATGAGCTGTTCTTTTGCAGGTCAATTCCAATACGCATCAGTTAAAAATATGTGATTTTGGAAGTGCAAAGAAACTGGTACTTATGTTTTTCTTATTCTCCTTGTTTATTAGACAATGCAATGCTTATATGCAAAAATTTGACAGAACATTATCTTTAGGTGCCAGGCGAACCCAACATTTCTTACATCTGCTCAAGGTATTATAGGGCACCTGAACTTATATTTGGGGCCACAGAATACACAACTGCAATTGATATGTGGTCTGCTGGTTGTGTCTTGGCTGAACTTCTTCTTGGACATGTAGGTGTAATTTTTCATCTGTTGTGATATTGCTTAGTCTATTTTGCTTCGTTCTTTGTTTGTTCTGTCATCAACTTCAAATATGACTTGCATAATTTTGAAAATCATTTTTTTTACTAAGATATCATTTTCAAATCTGAACTGCTTGTTGCACGTTTTGCAGCCACTATTTCCAGGAGACAGTGGTGTAGATCAGCTGGTGGAAATCATTAAGGTGTGTTGCGTATATAGCAATTTGTTTTCATTCTCCTTCTCGTGTGTTGTGATCGTTTTCTTATTGTTTTCTCCCTATTTTTGTTATAAATCAGGTGCTGGGAACCCCAACCCGAGAAGAAATTAGGTGCATGAATCCAAATTACACAGAGTTCAAGTTCCCACAGATTAAAGCTCACCCGTGGCACAAGGTCTGTTAACAAGTTTGAACATTCTTCATCTTCTTTCCTCCTAGATGTTCCATACTTCAACTCTGTTATCGCAAATAGCTAATCTGAGTTATGTTTTCAGATATTTCACAAGCGATTGCCCCAAGAAGCTGTGGATCTTGTATCAAGGCTGCTCCAGTATTCTCCTAGTCTACGTTGCATTGCTGTAAGAAACATTTTCGATGGACTGATTCAAACAAATATTTTTCTTTGGATGTGTTGTAGTAATCTACCGTTTCCTGCTCTTAGTTGGAGGCATGTGCTCATCCTTTCTTTGATGATTTGAGAGACCCAAACGCTTGCTTGCCAAATGGGCGAGCACTCCCACCATTGTTCGATTTTACAGACCAAGGTATAATACAATAAGTTTTATCAACTTTTTCCATATTCTCATCAATGATAAGTTGTTTACAATACTCACATAAAATTTTCCTGCAGAGTTAGCTGGTGCACCTGTTGATCTACGACAACGCCTCATTCCAGAACATGCGAGGAAAGAAAATTGAGGATCATGAATTGTGATTATCTTAAAGCAGTGAGACACAAATTTTTGGTTATGTTTAGTGGCCCTAGGAAGGAATCCTTGATGCTCCAACCAACCTTATTCAACCATCTTTTGATTTGACCTTCACTAGCTGCTAGAGTGGAGCTTTGATCGTAGACAAGTGTTGATGGCTAGCGAGAAAGGATTAATCTGAGGAGGATGAGGAAGGACTACTGCACAGAGGAAGTGACAACAATTTAGTTATTTGGGATTGTGGTGTTTAATATAACCACAATGTGTGAAGTATGAGGTGTGGTGTGAAAATTATGTTACCGTGTGTTATATATAGCTATGAGCATTCATGACGGGTTTTTGCTACCAGCCGGTGTATGCTGCTTTTTGTTTTGCAGGAAATTCTAATTTATGAGAATTAAGTTGTTGCAGTACTAATTTGTACTGTGAAAATCTTTGTGCTGTCCTCTTCATTAGTTTTTCGTTGTTGTGATTGTGATTAGCAGAGTGTAATTGTGTTAGCCTTTTTTTTATGACATTAAAATTACAAAAATTTAATTTGTATCATTCATTTCTTGTTTCATCGTGTACTCATTCATCGTGACATTAAAAAAAAACCTTCTCCATCAATTAAAAATAAGGTCATACAAACTTGCAGATCTGTTCTTCACTAACCATTTTTTTCCGCAAACTATCAGCAGAACATTTCTAACCAGAGTAACTAAGATGAAGTACGCATCCGGCTGCTTCCTCGGCGACCGCGCTGAGATAATCTAGGCACCTGTCCTCTCGGCTGCAGTTTTCCAGTAAAGAATTTGGTGAGGCTAAACAGAAAAAAGAATGTGGAAGCATGTGATTTTAAGAAAAGGGTAAAAGGAAACCTGAAGAATTGTTCTGTTTTTCCCTATTCTTGCCAAAGAATCAGCCTTCAATTCGGGTACCCTTCTCATGTAAATTCTTCTATCCTGTCTCTTCTTTTCCTCAGCCTTTAATTTAGCGAGACTTGGTCGGTATATAATTATTGTCCGACCAATTTGACCGACCACCACAGAACCTGTGGCTTCCTCTAAATGTTGCACTACATCCTGCAATTCCCCAGGACAAGTTCTGTGTATTTTGATCTGTTTAATTCATCAAAACTATAGCTTAGAACAGTGAACAAGGAACCTATCCCCTAAGCAACTAAGCATCCGTTTAATTCACCAAAGCAACTAAGCACCTGTTTATATTCTATAATGGTCGCATTGCACCTAAATTTAATAATTCTTAATCCCCTAAGCTTTATATACTATAATGGTCGCATCCTGAAGTAGCATCATCTTAGAACTACTGCCCAAACTGATCAATAAATGCATTTCAAGAATCAAATCATCCCCTAAGCGTTTAACAAAGAAATTACCTTTAAAAGCTCATTAGCCTCAAGAGTCTCAATAAAAGAAGACACAACACCATCAGTAACTCCAGATTTTCCTACTAACTGACACTTAAGTTTCTTCCCCAACCCATGTGCATATGAAGCCAACTCCTTTTTTTCTTTCACAGTCAGAGTTGGCAACTTCACGCTCTCTCTCTTCAAACCCACTTCACTCTCACTCTCTACAACCGCCTCTAATTCAATCTCTTCTCTCTCACTCTCCTCCAATTCGACCTCTTCACTCTCACTCTCTTCACAAGAATCAGCATCCGGTTCTTGATGGAGAGAGAGAGATGGCGTGGAGGAGAGAGAAGAGAAGAATGAAGTGGGTTGAGTGTTGTGGTGGAGTGGGGTTTTGGAAAAAAGTGAAGCTTTGGAGGAAAAGGAGGTGGGAGTCAAAATTGGGGAAGTGAAAAGGGAAGATAGAAGCTTAGGTTGGTGAGGGAAGAGTGGTCTATGAAGAAGACGGTGGAGAAAGTTGGTTAATGTAGTTGAAGATGATGTTGCGATTGCCATTGTTACGTGTGAATATGTGTGTGAATTGAACAGGTGAGGATGAGCAAGACTGAAACTTAACAACATATTGGGCTGTCCACCATTGCTATAAGGCCCCAAACTTAGGCCCATCATATGAGTTTTTACACATATACCATTTTTAAAGTACTAATTTTTTATATATGTATCTTTAGGAAAGAAATCTCAAGAATGCGATCTTTAATGATTTTATTTCATATATTGTCACGTTATATATAGACCAAACCTGCAAAGATTCTCCACATAATCTTTCCAATTCAAAAAATTTCAAATTCAAAAACATAAAAATCTCTCAAAACATGTTCATTCCAAACACAATTCAAATTCAAAAACATAAAAATCCCTAACAAAATCTCCATTCTCAAACCAAATTAATCCAAAAACAACAACATTCATCATCAAAATCATATTTAATTTTTTTTCATAATATTTTTTTATATTTTTTATAAGTCATCACATGGTCAACTTATTATCAGTTTATAAATTTATTTTAACTTATGAATATTTAATTTTTTCATAATATTTTTCACAAAAAATATATAAAAATACATGAATTATTTTCTCTATCTCTATTTACATACTTTTTTATTTGTCAGCTTCTGGTCGACTTATTGTTAAACTGTACAGATAATCAAAGTTGATATAAAGTTGACAACAAAGTGACATAATGTTTACAAAAAAATTACAAAAAACAAATAGTGAAAACTCTAATTCTCATATCAGTGACATGTATCACCGTCAAGTTTTTATACATTTTTCTATGAGTTGTCACCTTATGGTCAACTTGTAGAAAAATAAAGATAACAAGTTGACAAAATGTTAAAACAAAAAATTAAAAAAATAAATAATCAAACTCTAATTCCCAAATCAGTAATATCTACTGCCGTTAAATTCCGTCAAATTGAATACATGAACAAAGTCGACCAAAAGTTGACAAAAAATTAACTACAAAGATGACAATAAGTTGACAATAGCTCAATCAGTAAAACTCTATTTTTCAAGCCAAAAAATATGCATTACTGTTAAGTTAATTATACAAGAAAAACAGAAACATTTTGGTCATCCTTTTGTGACTCTGATTCGTTTAACATAATAATTAGTATTCTAGCTCTATACAAATATTAGACAGTCAATTGATCACACATTGAATATTTAAAAAATAAATTGTAAGGCATAAACTCTATGAATAAATTGACAATAATTAAACAAAAGATAAAGATACTTTAGTATTTGAAATTTCTTAGGCTGTAAAACTAAAAAAATATGTTTATAGATACATCCACAATGTAATAGATAAACGAAGTTGACAATAATTTGACCAAAAATTGACAAATTTCTGGAAAAATTAAATCTGAAAAATTCTAAAAACTGGACAATTGGCAACCTTCAACAAGGAGGCTTATATTGGTGTTCCACACTTGATTCTACCAATCTTCTTCAACAATTTTGCCAATCGCAAGCAAAAAGGTTCAAACTCTAAATGGGAAAAAGGCCACACAAAAAGGCCACTCAAATCGCATCTACTTCAAGCATGAATCTGTGGATCTATGTTATCTATAGTTTGTTTGATGATGAAAAGGAAGAACAAATCGGTTGGATCTCTCTTGCAAGATCCTAAATACAGTCACGACATTGCATTGAGTTTAAGTAGATCATCTTCATAGTTATCAGATAAAGTCAAGGTCATTCGTTTGGATGAAAAAATTTACTCACTCTGACATTCTAAAAGCGACAAGAAACTTTTTGGACAAAAAGAATCATTGGGAAGGGTGGATTTGGGATAGTGTACATAGGAGTATTGCCAGATGGGTGAGAAATTGTAGTGGAGAGGCTTCATAAGGAAGGAATCAAAGGCGAGAGAGAATTTCGGGCTGAAATGGAAGTACTAAGTAGTAATGAATTTTGTTTAGGTGATGAGACATAGGAGGACAGTGGACTCCATTGGAGGGAGAGAGAGAAATGAGACAAAAAAGAATGAGAGAGAAAAAATATGAATGACATGTAAAAAAAGCTTGATTATAAACAATATATATGAATAACATTCTTGGCAAAAGTTTTTAAAAAATGGTATTGAAGCCAAATCTATTTATGATCTGGTAAAAAACGGAAAATAAGTCTTTTAAGGTGGCACCCCATGTACTTTGTTCGAGTTGTTGTCATCGATTTATGAAAAAATAGATAGGACTTATCAACCATTTTTCTTTTTTATTTATAAAAATACACCTGATTTATTTTTTTTTCAAATGATGGATTTTTACTTTTGTTTTATTATATTTCGTACAGAACGAACTTTTTGTAAGTTTAAGCTCAATATAAACCTCATAGAAACTTTATATAAATTTTATATTTAAATATTTTTATAAAAAAATTTATATCTATTTTTATGAATTTAAACTTAATATAAATTTTTATATTGATATATGCTAAATTATTATATTATTTATAAATTTTGTAAAGTTTAAGTTAATATAAACTTTTTATCGTTTTAAACATATCAACTTTATATAAATTGTATATCAACTTTACATACTTTATAACTAAAGTATTTCTACAATTTCCCATTTAAAATACCCAAAATTTGATTTATTTGTTCAAAACTGTGGATTGCACTCTTAGTAGGACAAAACAATTATAATATTAAATGAGAAATTTCTATTATCATCAATTGTACAATTTTTCCATATAATTCCCTAAAAAACAACCAATCATAATATAATCACTTTTCACTCCACATTCAAAAAAAATACGATGAGGTATTCACATTTGAATAAATATTCTACTTAATAAACACATTGTACAAGTCAAAAACCTTTTTTATTCATAATTTTTTATGAATTATATTCATATATGTTCAATTGTGTTTTTTAATAAATTAACTAAATAACTAAATATTAGTGATGATATGACTTCGACTAAAAGTTCATCAAACCCACTAATTTATCAAGCTCAGTCAACCGAGTCAAGCCTAAATAGGATGGTCTATTTATTAATAAACTTCATCAAATATTCCTCCATTATCTTACGAGTAGAAAAAATAGAGAGAATTTCATTTGAACGTTTAAAATTTGAAGACAGGTACTGATATTACTTTACGTTCATTTCCTTGGTCTATAAATAGGAGATACTCACTCCAAAACAAGGTACATTTTACTGCTTGTAAATATTACTGAAAGTCTGCATCTAACTTGAGTGTCAAAGTAAAAACGAGAGAGAGTGTCGCGTTCTCTGATCATGTTCTTTTTTGCAGGGTTATACATGTATTTTGCGAGATGTGAAGAAATTATTATAAGTGAACTTGTTTAAAACATAGTTTTCATAGCTTAAATATGAAATTTTAATATATATTTAGAAACGTGTTTTCCATAAATTCTAAAAGAGTTATATTCATATGTTCATATGTGTCTGTCATATAAATGTTGTACCAAAAATGTCTATTTTAACTTTGAATGATGTATATATAGGAATATGTATGTCGGGGATTGAAGGAGAGTCAGAAAATGAAAATACAGCTAGAAATGCATGATTAACGTATTTTATTTTATGAATAACATACGTTATTCTTGCAAAATCATGAGTAACGTACGTTACCATGAAGAATAACGTACGTTATTTTTCCCAAATTTCCCAGATTAACATATGTTGTTCAACCTACGTTAATTTTTCCAAACCTACGTTATCGGGGGTCTGGGCGCGTAATAAAAAGACATAAAATAGCCTCATTCGGGACAAAACATATCCCAAACCTCTCAAACACTCTCCCAACCCTAAAACACCATTCCTAAGGCTCCTTAAACACAATATCTTCCTACTATCTCGTGGATTTCAGCAGTAAAACAACAAATTGATCCTTCCATCGAATTTTCCTCCAAAGCTAGGGTTTGAAGCAAAAGGGGAGGAAAGGTAAAATCTCTAAATCTAGGGTGAAATTTGTCTGAAATGAGATGAAATTGGTAGGGTTTTGCTGGGTTTCAATGGTACTTACTAAATATATAACCATTTAACCTAAAATTGGAAAATTTAGGAGAGGTTGAGGAATTTAGGGTTTTGGGAAAGTTAGGGTTTTTGACTGAACAGAAGAGTAAATGAGGAAAAAGGTATAATGTGTTGTGTATGACATGAAATGTGGCATGATTTGTGTAGGAGGTGACATTTAGAACCCAAATCGGGATTGAGCGACTAGCCGATTCACGGAGTTCGAGGTAAGTGCACCGAATGACACTTACCATTGTAGGTTTTGCCTCTGTATGGTTAAGAATATGCGATTAATGATTCATTTGTTAAGATGGTAGAGAAAATGAGTCAATAAAGGACTTGATTGCTCGAATGATTTTATGTGGATTACTTGAAAATGGTATGAGTTTGTGTTTGACATGTGTTGAATGTAAGTGATGGTGGTAAGGTGCTATGAAAGTGATCTATTAAGGAGTTGAATAATGATTTGAGGTAGCTTAAGAGTAAATAAGTTACTCCCTCCATTCAACATTGATAGGCGATTTTGGACAAGTTGCGGGAATTAAGAAACATGTAGTTATGTTAGTTTTAAGTAGTAGTTAACATGTGTTTTTACAATATTGTCCTTATTCAATGAAGTATTTTAATTGGATAATAAGTAATTGTATTAATAATTTTGTATTGGAAACATAAGAATGTCATTAATTTAATAAGGGTAAAAATGACTTTCAAATAATAAATGATATATATGAAAATAGAAAGTTGTCTATATATTGAGACAACCAATATAGAAAGAATGTCTATAAATATGGGACAGA